>CAUYRH010157915.1:0-50595 GCA_963574655.1 Perodicticus potto | reverse complement strand
GCAGCCCAATTCATAATTGTTGAGTCATGGAAGAAGCCCAAGTGCCCATCGACCCACGAATGGATTAATAAATTGTGGTACATGTATACCATGGAATACTATGCAGCCTTAAAGAAAGATGGAGACTTTACCTCTTTCATGTTTACAGGGATGGAGGTGGAACATATTCTTCTTAGCAAAGTATCTCAAGATGGAAGAAAAATTATCCAATGTACTCAGTCCTACTATGAAGCTAATCTATAGCTTTCCTATGAAGGGTATAACCCAACTATAGCACAAGAATATGGGGAAAGGGGCAAGGGAGGGGAGGGAGGGAGGTTGAGATGGAGGGAGGGTAAATGGTGGGATCACATCTACGGTGCATCTTAGAAGGGTAGGGGTGAAACTTACTAAATGCAGAATACAAATGTCTTCATACAATAACTAGGAAAGTGCCATGAAGGGTATGTTAAACAGTTTGATGAAAATGTTTCAGATTGTCTATGAATCTAGCACATTGTACCCCACGATTGCACTAATGTACACAGCCATGATTTAATTTAAAAAAAAAAAATAAATAAATAAATAATAGAGAAATAATCAAAGAGGTGCATAAACAGATACAGAGTTAAAATAGAATATTGGAACCTACAAAAATTAAAACAACTAATGTTGTTCAAAGTCAGGAGAGCAGGGACCGAGACTTTGTTTTTGGTGGAAAGAGCAGGGGCTGTGAGAGGGGAATTAGAAGTGGAAGGCGGCCGCTCTTCCTGCAGCGTGTTCCTGGACGTCAGGTGCAGTCACGCTGTGAAAATGCATTGAGCTGCACTCATTATTTCTGTACACAATTATATAATTATAATCTTAATTAATAGAAAGTAAATGCAAATTATAAAATAAACTTATGAGTAAAATTACATACTGTGTGTCATATGCTAAGTGGATGGGAGACACAGTTACAAGTCAAATATCCATTGATTACAAGATGATGATCAGTGTTAAATAGTGACTGTGTGTCTCTAGTGTGGATACACCATACACCCGAAACTTGTAATAGCTGGGTTATTGCACCACACTGGTTGTTGTCTTATGATTGACTGATTCACCTCAGAAAGTCAGAAAAATAACACAGAATAACCCCCAATAAATCACAGAAGGAAGAAAATAATAAATACAAGAGCAGCAGTTATTACCACATAAAATAAACTGAAAAAAAGAAAAAACTAAGCCTAAAATGTGTTTATTTAAAAAATCAGTAACAAAATTTACAAAATTCTAGGAAGATTGTTCAAGTAAACACTGAGCTAATACAACAGTGTCAGAAAATAAAAGGGTGTCCTATACAAGTTGCAAGTATTAAACAGAACATACCAATATTAGGATATTACAAACATCTTCATAATGTTTGAAAACTGAAAAATATCTAGAAATTCCTATAAAAATAATTTACCAAATGTGAGTCAAATAAGAAAAATCTGAGTAGTTCTAAGAATATGACATACATTTAATCTTTACTGAGATTACTGCAAAGAAACGCAAACGGATTTATCAATAACTTATAGTCAATATTTAAATGAAGAAACACCAACTTCATATAAAATTTAAAATACCTCAAAGAGTAGGAAAAAATAATGCTTTCTAATAGGAAGGTAGTATTATCCTGATATCAAAACCCAATGTGGGCAGTTAAAAAAATCTGTAGGTCAATCTTAACTCATGAATACACGTGACAAAGTTTTAGTGAGATAAATACCAAACCAAATTCTGCTTGTGTGCTCATTCTCCCTTCCCCCCGTATGCATTTAGTACAGTCTCAAAGTTTAATGTATTTCAGAAAAACAAGCTTACTTTATCTTTAGACAACTCCATCCACTATTTGAATGACTAAATGGCCAATAAACCTCTCTATAAAGCACTAGAAAGAGTAAAAGCAAAATCTGGGGCTTTACAGGCCACGTGGTCTCTCTGCAGCTACCCACCTGCACCAGGGGAGCATGAAAGCAGCTGTAGATGATAAATAGATTACATATAACACACACACATATATAATAAATAGATGAATAGATATGTCTGCGTACCAATAAAATACTTTTTAAGAAGCATTGGACCAGATTTATCAACTACGTTGTCAACTACAGCAATAATTTTTATTAAAAAAGTTATTATTATCCTAATAGACACATAAAAGCATTGGGTAAAGTTCAAAGTTTAAAACTATTAGCAAAAAGGCAGCATTTTCAGAATAGCAGAATAAGGAATTCAGCAAACCACCTCATCCTCCTCAATGACAACAACAAAGTAGAAATCCCTAAAACCCAAACAAAACAAAACACCCTGGAATTGTTGTGAAAGCCTCCTGCAGAAATGAACGTTCACTCAGGAAAACCCACCAAGTCTCAGTGAGACAGGGACAGTCAGTGTTACGGAGCCGAGAGCTCGTCGTCCTCCCCTCCCCTGGTTTGGTGCTGTGGGAGTTGTACCGGGGGGGGGGGTCCCAGCTCAGACAAGTGTGGCCGAGAACACAGGGCTCCCGCTCCCCTAGTCCCCAACCTGGGGCTGTGGTCACCTCAGGAGAAGCAGACTCCTGGGGTTTCCACCTCCAGATCCTTGTTAAAGAAGCTCCAGGTGAGTGGCCATGGCAGAGGACCAGCATCCCTTCCCCCGGGAGCACCTCCTCAGAGAAGGCCGGTGTTACAGGCCCCAAACTGGGGTTTAAATCACCCCTATGCCAGCTGACGATAGGGTGGAAGTTCCATGCCAGGAGAGGTGATCTGAGTAGACCAAGAGCTGTCACCATTGCTTTCCAAGGCCAGCTCAGAGCCGGGTGTCGCTCAAGTTCACACCCAGCTGTGTGCAGCATTGCTGATTCTGCCCAGAGGGAAGGCAGCCCATTCGCCCATGTGGATGAGCAGCTCACCTGGGTCTGGAACACAGCTTCATTGTGACTCCGTGGAGATCTCGGAGAGCATGTGAAAGGAGCTGGTGGCTCCACCATTCGAGCAGAATGGCAAAGCATCTGGGGCTTAATACAGAGAACTGTAACAGAGAGTGTCAGCGAGAGCCCTCCTGGGATTTCAGTCACCTCTGACACTCAGGAAGACTGAATTCACTCAGATGCGATCAGAGTGGGATATGGAGCAGCCCTGAATGCCCTGGCAGGTGTCACATGGACGTGTCACCGGAGGGCAGGTGTGTCACTGGCATAAAGAGCTTAAACACAACCTCTGACAAAACTGACTGGAAAATAAGCCACTCTGATTCAGAGGAGATGCCTAGGAAGCCAGGCATGAAAATAAAATGACATATCCTTAGCAGTCTGGAGGATGGTGTAAATGTGTAACGTTGTGCCCCTTAGGAAGGGATGAGAGAGAGAAGCCACAACTGTCAGTCCCTGGTTGAGCACATGCCATGGAGAGTGTCAACCCCCTAAACTGTGAAAACAGCCTCTAAGTCACACACACACTTGATGGTAAAAGGCAAAATCTAATGTGCTGAGGAAGCATTGGCACAACCCTTAAACACAGTAAGCTGCAGGCAACCCCTTAGCCAGACTAAGATAAAGTAAAGGAGAAAGCCCAGCTAAGGATCCTAAAGGTTTCGCACTACAGGGGGAAATATAATGAAAAGAATCAGCTTGGCCAAGTCACTAAACAAACTAAAATACAACCAAACAAAACAATAAACCAATGATGTATAATAACCAATAAGAGATAATAAACAACGATATGATATTTGTTCATATTTAGGTACTTGTTTTGTGTTATAAAGGAATTTTAGCATTTTTAATGCATAGTACAAGAAATTTTATGTAATGAATAATTGCAAAATACAAGAACAGATACAAGAAAAAAGAAATTTTCCATGCTAGTAACAAATAGTACTACCCATGTATAATGGGCATCTTTATTTTTCCCTAAAAAAATTGGACAAAACAGTGTGCATTGTACATGGAAAAATACAGTATACTGTTCTTAACAAGAAATGAGATGTACAAACAAAAGTAGGATGTATACATGGAAAACAAACAGACAATGGAGATGAAAGCTACCTTTGAAAGGATATAGATGTTAAACTTAGGAGATAAGGACTTTACATCAGCTATTATAAATAATGTTCAAAAAACAAAAGAAACACATACTTACAGAAGCAAAGGAACATATGCTGACAATGAATCATCAAATATACAATATCAGTAAGGAAACAGGAATTATTAAAAGAACCAATTGGAAATTCTGGAGTTGAAAACTATAACCAAAATGGAAAAATTCACTTAGAGAGGTTAATAGATTTGAGCTGACTGAGGACAAAAATAACCAATACACTTAAAGATAGAGCAGTAGATACTATGCAATCTGAAAAACAGAGGGAAAAGGATGAAGAAAAATGAACTGAGTGTTGAAAAATAAGCCAAAGAAATGAATAATTGGAGAGATTTTCATGATCACACTAAGGAAGACTCAGTATTGTTAAAATATCAGCACTTCCCAAATTAACCCACAAACTTAATAAAATAAAAGTCTCAGAGGCAAAAGACACAGGAAAATCACCACTGTTAAAAAAAAAAAGAAAAGAAAAGAACAAAGTTGGAAAACTAACTACCTGACGTCAGGACTTAATAGAAATCTATAATAATCAAGACAGTATGCTAACCACTGGCAAAAGAATAGTGAAACAAGTAGCATAAAAATATACTTACACAGCTGATATTTAACAAAAGAACAAAGGCAATGTAATGGCGAAAGGAGCATATTCTCAAAAATGGTGCTGAAGTGAAGGCTAACTTCTAAATAAATAAGAAATAAATAAATGAATAAACAAATAAAAGCAGCCTCATTCAAAATACATCACGTGGAATCTATTAGTATAGAGTATGAACGTCTTAACACAACAACTAAGTAAACGAGATGAGGTATATATTAACCAGTGTGGTATAAGCGTTCCTAATTCTATATGAAATCAGCACATTGTACCCCATAAATGCATTAATGTATAAATGATCTATGTGTTTGTGATTTAATAAAAAATAAAAAAATAAAAATAATAGTAAAAACAAACAAACAAAAAATACATCGTGTGAATGCAAAACTATAGAACTCCTAGAAGATAATGTGAAATAAAATTTAACTGACCAGGGATCTTGAAGCAAGATCCATGAAAGAAATAACTGATAAACTAGTTATCACTAAACCTAAAAATTTCAGATCTGTGAAAGACACTGTTAAAAGAATAAAAGGACAAGCCGGAGACTTGGAGGAGGTGTTTGCAAAAGACACGATGCCTAGAAAACCGTTACCCAAAATAAATAATAGGTTCTTAAAGCTCAACATTAAGAAAATAAACAAACAACCTAATTAAAAAATAGGCAAAATACTTGAACAAACACTTCATCAAAGAAGATATACCCGTGGTACACAACCACTTGAAAAGGTGGTTAGCATAATAAGTCGTTAGGAAACTGCAAGTTGAAACAATGACAACAACACACCAACGCAGGTCTATTAAACTGGCCCCAAATCCAAGCACTGTGACCACAGCAAATGCTGGTGGAAACGTGGAAAAACAGGGCTCTTCATTCTTTACTCACAGGAACGCGAAGTGGTACCGTCATTCTGGAAGATGGTTTGACAGAGTCTTACTAAATTCCTTACACTGCTGGCATACGATTCCGCAGTAAAATTCCTGGTCTCTATCCAAATGAGTCAAAAATGTCCACACAAAAAGTTGCGGTTGGCTGTTTATGGCAGCTTTGTTGATAATTGCCAAACAATCAAGACTCCTTTCAGTAGGAGAACGGATAAACAAACTCTGATGCATTCAGACTCTAGACTAATGTATGGACTTTGGGTAACAACGTTGTGTCAAGGGAAGTTTATAAACTACATGTGCCAGGAGGGTGCATGATGCCAGTGGTCTGGAAGGATACACTTGTGTGCTCTGCTGGGAAAAGGATATCTGAAATCATCTGTACTTTCTGCTCAATTTTGCCATGAATTTAAACTTCTCTAAAAAAGAAAGTCTATATTTAAAAAACACAGGAACCTTACTACAATGTAGGAGTACGATATGCACTTCATAGGAGTGCCAGCAGTAAAGCAGAGAGAGAAAGGGACAGAAAAAATATATTTGAAGAAGTCATGGAGTTACAAACCTAGATTTGATGAGAAACATTAGTCTACATATCCAATAAGATTAAAAAACCCTAGAGAATTGGAAAGAGATTTACATTCACAGGTCCACATGATACTCAAAATGATAAAAACCACAGATAAAGGGCACATCTTAAAATGTGTTACTAAAAAAGAAACTGGACATACAAAGATGACTCCAAGATTAACAGCTAATGCCTCATCAGAACAAAATAAAAAAAAAAAAAGAGAAGTCCAGAAGGTCCTAGAGTGATATATTCAAACTATTGAAAGTAAAAAATGTGTCCACTGATTTTTTTTTTTCTTTTTGAGATAAGAGTCTTACTTTGTTGCCCTTGGTAGAGTGCCGTGGTGTCACAGCAACCTCAAACTCCTGGGCTCAAGCCATCCTCCTACATCAGCCTCCCAAGTAGCTGGGACTACAGACGTCTGCCACAACGCCTGGCTAGTTTTTCTATTTTTAATCGAGATGGGGTCTCCCTCTTGCTCAGGCTGGTCTCGAAATACTGAGCTCAGGTGATCTGCCTGCCTCGGCTACCTAGAGTCCTGGGATTACAGGTGTGAGCCACCACATCCAGCCCAAACCTATCTTTTTCAAAATTAGGATAAAATGAAGAAAATCTCAGATAAACTAAATGTGGGATAACTCACTGGTGCCAGACCTTCCTTGTAAGATACATGAAAACAAAATTTTCAAACTGAAAGCAAAGTAATACCAGACAGTAATTGAAATGTACATGGTAAAACAAAAAGTTCCAATAAATGCAATTATGTAGATAATGACTAAAAACAATACAATTGCTCATTTCTTTTCTACTCTTAATTGGATTTAAAAAATAATGTATTGCTCTTTATTGTGGATCTACAGTATATAGAAAGGCAATGTGTTCATTTATAACAGCGTAAATGAAATAATGACATAATTGTATGGAGTAAAGAAGTGCACAGGAGAGAATAAAAAGAATGATAAATGACTAAATAAAAGGATAAGATAACTGCATAAATTTATACTTATATTTAATCAGCCTTTTTAATACAAAACTTGTAGAAAGTAATAATTGTAAGAAAGTATTATTATATTTGTAACATATACTGATGCAATATTTATAATAATATTAGAATATAAAAGAAAGGAAAGAATGAAGCCCAATAGAAGGAGAATTTCTATATATCACTGGAACTAAGTTTAAATCTGAAATCAATTATAATCAATATGCATTCTATAAGTCTTTTGTTCAGAGGAACAAAAAAGACACAAAGCCTATAAAAAACAAAACAAAGTAAAATGTTAAATATAAATGGATTAAACAGTTTAATCAAAAAACTGAGATTGCCATATTAAATTATTTTTAAAGCAAGATCCATATATATGAGAGACACACTTCAAAATCAAGGATACAAACAGACTTAAAGTACAAGAATAGGAAAAGATACACCAGGCCAACAACCAAAAAACCAGTGGCTAACAGACGGAGTGGTTAATATCAGACAGGGCCGGGAGCGGTGGCTCATGCCTGTAATCCCAGCGCTCTGGGAGGCCAAGGAAGGCAGATTGCCTGAGCTCACAGGTTTGAGACCAGCCTGCACCAGAGCAAGACTTTGTCTCTAAAAATAGCTGGCATTATGGTGGTGCCTATAGTCCCATCTACTCGCGAGGCTGAGGCAAGATTATCACTTGGGCCCGAGAGTCTGCGGTTGCTGTGAGCTTTGATGCCATGGCACTCTCATGGAAGGGGGGCAAGTGAGACTCATGGAAGGGGGCAAGTGAGACTATGTCTCAAAAAATAAAATAAACAATAAACCAAAAAGGTAGACATCATATAGGATAATGTATGATGCTAAGAGTCCATCCATCAGTAACATTTAACATGCATAAACATATATGCAGTTACCAACAGGCCCCCGAACAAAGAAAGACACAACTGGGAGAACTGAAGGGAGAAAAAGGGAATACAGAAAGAATAAGTTGGATGCTTCAGTGCCTCAGTGTCAGTGATGGATCGAGTGTAAGGTAAGTTAGTGAACAGAAAAGCTGAACAACACCGTAGACAAGCTAGACCAGACTTCTACACAACACTCTACCTAACGGCAGAAGAACGCACATGTTTTTTTCCAGGTATACGTGGACTATTGCCCAGTTTAGACCATATGTTGGGGGAAAAAAAGCCTCACTAAATTTAAAAGGATTGAAATCAGAGAAATTATGTTCTTTGTTTATAGTGGAATGAAATGGAGCAAATTAGAAATCAACATAGAAAGATGAGAAATATATAAATACGTGAAAGTTAAAACGCTACAATCCTAAATAATCAAATGGTTACAAAAGGTGTCACAAATGGAATTAGAAAATACCATAAGATAGAAGCGAGTTTGTCCAACAGACTAAAAATATGTGAAATTCTTCTAAAGTAGTGCTCACCAGGAATTTATGGCTATAAATGCTTCTTTAAAAAAAAAACAAAAACAAAAACAAAAATCAGATTTCAGATTCACGGCTTAACTTTAGACAGTGAGAAAGTGGAAACAGATGATTAAACAAAACCCAAAGCAAGAAGAAAGAAAATAATAAAGATTAAGGTGGAAATAAGTAAAATACAGGATATAAAACAACTAAAAAAAAGAATATAAACATGTGATTCTTTGAAAGGATTAAGAAAGTTGAAAATTTTTACACAGACTAATGAAGAGAAAAAAAGAAAAGATTTAATTACTAAAATCAAGAATGAGAGATTGTCACTAGCAAACACATAAACTCACATATAACACACACAAATATTTTGAATAATTATACGCCAAGAAGTAGATAGCTTAGATGAAGTGGACAAATCCACTGATAATAATGACTGAAATTATAAAAGTTCAAAAAGAAAAATACAAGGCCCAGATACTTTTATTGATAAATTCTACCAAACATTCAAAAACTTATAATCAGTCCTTCCCAAACACTTCAAAAAACTAAAACAAGAATTAACATATGCAAAATCACTCTATGAGGCCCATACTATCCTGATACTCACATTAGAGCCAAGAAAATAATCAAAAAAGTACTGGAAAAAACAAATTCAGCAACATATAAAAATAATTATACATCTTTACAAAGTGACATTTATTTCAGGAGTACAAGGTTAGTATAGCATCAAACACATCAATTAATCTTATACACCATAGTAATGGAATAATGAACAAAAGCCATACGGTCACCTGCGTAGATATAGCAAATGCACTGGGGAAATCCAACACTTGTGATTATAAGGTTTGGAAAACTAGGAATGTAAAAGAACATCCTTGAGTTGCTTAAAGGCATCTAGGAAAAAATACAAAGGTATTTAATAAAATGTTTAATACTGAAATACTGAATGCTTTCTCTTTCAGCTCAAAAATACGCTCATTGAAATAAAGCAGTCAAGAAAAGAAAGGATACATGTTGTATGATTTTCACTTCTATTCAGTATCATTTTGGAGGTTCTAGTCAGGGCAATTAGGTAAGAAAAAGAAATAAACAGCACCCAGATTAGAAAAAGAAAAGTAATGTATCTGTCTCAACATTACATGATCTTATATATGGAAAATATTAAGTGCACTAAAAAATTCATTGGAACTTAAAAACGTGGTTAGGTAGATTTCAGGAAACAAGATAAATATACAAAAGTCAACTGTATTGCTTTACACTACAAATGAACATTCTGATAATAAATTTCAGAAAATTATTTAAATACTGTCAAACAGAGTAAACTACTTAAGTGTAAATTTAACCACAGATGTGAAAGACGTGTACTCTGAAAACTATAACACATTGTTAAAAGAGTCTAAAGAAGGTCTAAGTAAATGAAAAAACAAATACTGTGTTCACAGGTTAGAAGACTTACTGTTGTTCAAATGAACGTCATCCCCCTACTTGTTCTGTAGCTTCAAAGGAATCCCTGTTATATCCCAGCTGGTTTTTGTAGACATTGAAAAAATGATCCTATGATTTATATGGAAGTGTGAGGGACCCAGTATATCCAAAACAACCTTAGGGAAAGAACAAAATCGGAAGACTCATACTTCCCAATTTCAGAATTTATAGTATAGTGATAGCGATGCAGTGTGGAAACGAGCATAAGGATAGACATAGGGACCATGAAACAGAATTGAGAATTTAGAGATAAAGTTCTGTATGTGTGGTCAATTAACTTTTCACAACAGCACAAAATAATTCAGTGGAGATAGGGAAATAGGAGATCCAGAAATAAAAAATGGAGATGGACTCCTAAGTTAGAATAGATAACACAATGTAATAAAAAATGAATAAATGGGCTTAATTGAAGAGTTAAAACTACAAAATGAGCAGAAGAAAGCATAGGAGCAAATCTTAATGACCTCGAATTAGATGATGGTTTCTTAGATATGACGCCAAAATCAAACAACAAAAGAAAAAAATTAAATTAAATGGAACACATAAAAATTACAAACACTCATTTTGAAAATAATATTAATAACAATATAAAAAAGAACCCACAGAATTGGGAAAATATTTGTAAATTACATATCTGATAATGGCTTTGTGTCTAGAATATGTAAAGAACTGTTATTTTTGTATACGCTTTTATTATTGAGTTATGATCCAGTTTTAAAACGGACACCTTTTTACAGGCATTTCTCCAAAAGATAGAAATAAATGGCCATTAAGCACGTGAAATAATACAATTATTAGTCGTTAGGGAAATACAAATCAAAACCTCAATGAGATATCACTTCACACCCACTGAGATGGCTGTAATTAAAAAGGTTGGTAAAAACAAGTGTTTTTAAGGACACGGAAAAATTAGAATCCTCATAGATTGCCGTTGGAGAAGTTACATGGTACAAACATTTGAAAGCTGGTTTGGCAGTTTTTCAAAATATTGCACACAGAGTAACCATATGACCCAGATATTTTACTCAAAATTTATAGCTGAGAGAAATAAAAATACGCACACAAAACCGTATACACAAATAATCACAGCAGAATTACTCATAATATCTTAGAGTAGAAATAGCCCATATGCCCATCAACTCATGAGCATAATCAAAATGCAATATACTCGCAAAGTGGAACACTGCTCAAGCTAAAAGGAAACACTGCATCCTCTCCAACATGGATGAACCAAGACAACATTACGCTGACTGAAATGAGCCAGTCCCACATGTCCCAACAGGTAAATATATAGACAGAAAGTAGACGAGTGTTTGCTCAGGCCCAGAGCTGGGTGGGGATATTTGCAGTGACTACTGCTGGCTGCAGGCTTTCTTCTGGAGGGGATGAGAATGCCTTACAATTAGATGATGGTGATGGTTGCTCAACTCTGTCTTTATACTAAAAGTCACTGAATTTTATACTTTGGACGAATTATATGGTATGTGAATTGTATTTCAATAAAGAACGAGAGAGAAGTCAGTCTTCTCTAGCCTAATTATCCCATTAAATTTCCATATTCTGTTGGTTAGAACCAGGTAATTAGCTCCAGCCAACCCTAAAAGTCAGGCGATTACACAAGAGTGTGAATTCTAGAAGGCAGGGATTATTGCAGCCACCTTAGAAGTTTGCCTACTACAAAAAGCTTCTCCTTTGATATCAGAGAATACAATAATGATCATTATTACTCATTCTATTTGATACTTTACTAAAGGTGTTATCATTCACAAGTAAATACGGCACAAAAAACGGTGTAAGGATGGGTCAGGAAGTACAAATCTCATTATTTGAAAATAAAATTAATGTGCGCATGGAAAATACATAAGTATCTACAGGTAAAGTATTACCATAAGACAGAATAAAATTGCTAAACACAAAATTTGTATAAAGTAATTTTATCCTTAAATGAGTTTGAATATGAAATTTAAGAATATCATTTAAAGAAACGGCAAAAAATATGAAGTGTTTAGGAATAAATATATGTTGTGAAAACTGTGGACAAAATTCTATGGATAAAATTATAAAACCTTAAGAAATTTCTAAAAGGAGGCCGGGCGTGGTGGGTCACAACTATAATCTTAGTGCTGTGGAAAGCTGAGGTGGGTAGATTGCTTGAGCTCAGGAGCTCTAGACCAGCCTGAGCAAGAGTGAAACCCCATCTCTACTAAAAAATAGAAAAACTAGCTGGGCATGGTGGTGCCTGTGGTCCCAGCTACTCGGGAGGCTGAGGCCAGAGGATCTCTTGAGCTCAGGACTTAGAGGTTGCTGTGAGCTATGATGACACCATGACACTCTACCCAGTGTTACAGAGATTCTGTATTAAATAAAATAAACTTATAAATGGAGAAATATTACTTGTTCATGAATCAATATTTGAAAGAGGCCAAGCTTTTGGTCATCAATCTCCTTCCTAGAATGCATAATTCCACTAGATGTCAAGGCTTATTATGAAGTCATACTAATAAAGAGAGCATGGTATTGGCAGAAACGTAGAAAAATAGACTGATGGATCAGAACAGAAAGTCCAGAAAGTTGTCCTAGGTGCATCAGAGCTGCTTTCCGACAGTTGACGTGTCAGATCAGAAAGAGAGAATACACTTTCCATCACAATTTCTAAACGGAAAAGATGAGGGAGGAAGGGGGCGAGAGGAGGGAAACGGAGGGAGAAAGGAAGGAAGGAAGGGCCGGAGAGAAGAAAGGGGGAAGAAGGGGAGAGAAATTAACACATCGCTCACATACGCGAAGGCAATTTCCAGGCGAATTGAAAAAACTTAATTCCGTAAATATATATAATTATTGCATGTTAACTAAAAATAACAATAAAAGCAACAAATTATAATGAAAGATAAAATTATAAAGATCTTAAGTGATAAATGGGAGAAAATCGTAGTTATTCCAAGATGGAAAATAATTTATTAAAGAAATTACCTCCATGAGAAATTACATCATATTAAAAACATCTGCTCATCAAAAGACACCAAAAAGAAAGTGAAAATACAATCCACACATTGGGAGAGTCTCCTTGTAATTTACACAGCTGACAAAGGATACCCAGGCAGAATAAGGAAAAAGACAGAAAATGCAAAGAGAAACAGACAAGGTGAACGGGCACCTCATAGGAGCAGGAATCCCGATGACTAACGAGCATATGAAAAAGTACTTAATCTCATTAGTGATGAGGGATAGTAAATAAACCCCAATAATCTACTGTTCAACCACAGTGAGAGATAACAGCAGATTCCCCAAAACTGAACCGTCTTAGGATTCCATGGACTCCGTGACTCAAAATAATGCATGTGATTCCAACCATACTCAAATTCCGGTGTCTACAGGTGAAGTTTTATTGCTTTGCAGCCATGTCTAAGTTGTCTGTTTTCTCTAAATCAGCAGACCTGAGCAGTTGTCACAGAATCAACATAGCCTGCAAACCCTAAAATAGTGGCTGTCTCATCTCACGGAAAAAATTCATCATTCCTGCTCCGAAACACACTCATTCACCCTTCTCAATGGAACCCACGCTGCACTCAGAAGCCAACTGTGGGGAGAGGCTCCCTGGGGCTCAGCTGCCCGGGAAAGAAGCCCTGCTGAGTTGGGGCATCTTGAGTGGAGGTCAGGGGTCCTCCCCTGCATCAGGGATGGTTTCTGAAAATTTCCTGCCTGCAGCCTCCACCTCTCTGATCCACCCCCCAGCAGCAGCCTTCACAGGGGTGGACGGGGGACCCTGAAGTCCTCTCTGATTGCTCCGTAGCAAACTTGGGTTTCTTCGGGGAATACTGCTTTATGAAGACTTGGGCTGAGTTGAGAACTGAGGGGAAGAAATATTTGAATTCTACCTCTGCGGCTTATCAGACATGAAACCATAGGAACTTTGTATTAATTTTTATGGGTTTCTTGTTTCTTTTACCACAAGGGGACTAAGGTCCTCTTTGAAGAATTTTTATGAGAATTAGGGACACTACATAAAAACTTCCAGCAAATAATAGACATTCAATTAAAAGAAGCTATTATTATTCATAATTATCAATTCAGAAGGTATCAGGGTAAAGGAAAAAAAAATCCCAACTAGCCTCTGCGGTATTACAAGATTTTAACTCTAAGTCCTTAAAGACCTTGGGTGCCAGGAAATGGCACAGGAGTGTAATTAATTAATTCAGGAAGACGGGCCTGGGAAGTCCCCAGTCAGCTCTGTCATTATCCTGAGTGATTTACCAGCCCCTTATTCGGATTCTGGTCTGAATTCAGGTTTACAGGAGCCTCCCAAGGCATTTAGGCACCTCTTACTCAAATATATCTACTTGTTTTATAATTTCAGATGATCCTCATTGTACCTGGGGCACTGAGATTAACAGCTAAGCTTTCAGCAAGTTACTAAGAAAATTAAAAGGTCTTTAGAAAAAAACTCCAGTATGAAGAGAATTCCTGAGACCATTCCAGAAGAAAGGTAATTTCAACCTAAAGTGTGGAGGACTGTCCAAGGCAGTATGTGTATATTTATGTTGAAATCCTTGATAATAAGAATGCATCATGCATATTTGAGAGTTAGAAAGACTGTAATTAAGACGAAACTGAATTCAGTTTGCTTTCAAGTTTACTAGATATAAAATTGGATTATTAATGCATTAAAACATGACACAGCAGATTATCCCTGTTGCTAATTCTCGGAGTCCCCCATTAAGAAGCTTGTTTGAAAGGATTGGAAGTGAAGAAATTATTTCAAACAGAGCAGGGCAGCATGAAGAGAGAGGATAGGCCCTCATCTCCAGGGCGGCGGTGGTGAGGGGGCAGGTCCGGCTGCACATCTGGAAGGTCAGTCCAGCCACTCACCATGCACGGCTGGGCAGCCTCCCACGGATCTGCCCTGGGGGTACGGCTTAGACCACTGGGGACAGAGACAGTCAGACTTGCTAGGTGTCTGGGAACTGAGTCGAGGCAGAAAGTCTGTGCAGAGATGTGTCCCCATCTGTTCTTACTCAAGGAAATTTAGAAGAAATCACAGGCAAAGTCTGGTGATGGTGGGCAGTGCTGGAAACATCCTCAGCCCTCACAGGGCCCAGGAGTCTCATTGCGCACCCCGGGGGCATCTTGAATGCAGCTTCTCATTCACACTAGGGAACAACCTCACGAAGGCCTAAAAGTTTCTGTTTATACGCGAAGAAACTGAGGCTTGTTAAGCCCCAAGGTCCCACAGCAAGTGACAGCCAGTTTCAACTCTGTCCCCGAAGCCCTGCTCTTTGCCCCACATGAGCCTCAGGGCTCACCCTCCTCCTGGTCCTCACCACCTTTTCTACCCGTGACAGTTTTATGTCAAAATGCATGTCCTTGGATTCATGGATATCTGCAGTTCATGGGTTTTTTACTTTCTCTTTTTTCTTTATTCTTTTTTCTGTTTTTATTTTTTTGTTGTTTAGTCTGATGCACAATCTGTACCCATAAGTATCTATGACGCTGGCTATTTACTCTGAGTTCTCAGAGAATATAAACTGCGCTTAAGGAACTTTCCTAGTACACCTGTTGGCACACATTAAGAGATAAATAAGGGGTGGCGCTTGTGGCTCAGAGGAGTAGGGCGACAGCCCCATATGCCAGAGGTGGCTGGTTCAAACCCAACCCCGGCCAAAAACTGCAAAAAAAAAAAAAAAAAAAAAAAGAGAGAGAGATAAATAAAACATGTTTTCATGGACAGAAGGACATGCCTCAGCTCCATGTCTTAGGGAGAAGGAAAGGCGGACAGAGGGCCTGCATGTTGTCTGGGTCACGGGAGTGCCCGCCTCTGGGTGCGCTGTCCCCCTGAGCCCATCAGGGGACGTGGCTGTGTCAGGGTCTGTACCACATTCTTCAGCTCGATGGGCTTAGCCTGCACACCATGACATGGAGAGGTGACAGCAGTGTCCCTCAGCTAGACCCATCATCACGGCAGACCACCTCTCCTTTCTCTAAAGAACATTGACGGTCCCTTCCATGGAGCTGGTGGAGGCCCAGGAAGTCTGACTCCTGTCCTCTCTGCCCAGTGTTGGTGGGAGGTGACCCCTGGTAGCAGACTCGTCCCCAACTGAACCTGAGCAGGAAGCACTGACCACCTGCTCTTCCCCTCCCCCTCAACCTGCCTACCTCCACCTCGGGGACTCTCCCTGAAGTAGGGTTACACATACTAAACCCCCTGGTTCCTAGACATCTGCTTTTCTGCCCTGACACTGGGCAGGCTTCCTGTCCTTCCTTCCTGGGTGGAAGTGCCTTCCCTGCTCCGTGGCCTTCTCCTTCCCAGATGCTGCATCCCTCAAGGATGGGAACCTTGTGATCGGCTAAGTGGGGAGGTTGGTCTAATCTTATGGTAACTCAATGAGATAAGCATTGTCATCTTCATTCAGAGGGAAACTGAAGCCTGGGAGAGGCCGCTGCCCGCTGCCCGCTGCCCACCCACACGGCAGCTGGCCTCTGGTCTGACAGCAGAGACCTTGCTTCTTCCCCTGCACAGCCACTGAGCTCACCCCACTGTAGAGATCCAGGCAGAGGCCAAGCAGCCCCTGCCTTGTCTTTTACTCAGGTGATTAACCTATTAGTTAATTTGGACTCAGTGACCCCTGAGGGCTTTCTAGGGGGTCATGTCAGTGACTCCACCCTTCAGTTGTGTCAGTTTACAGATTCCAGCGACCTCCCCATTTTACATCTCCTCTTCAAAGAATGTCTAAAAAACCCAAAGTGAGTGAATTGGGTCCCCTTTAAAAGTGTGTGAAGGACCCTGAAATTGCATCATAACAGCTTCATAAAAGTCCTGAGAGGAGGTTTTCTCCATAATTCACTAGGTGCGGTGGAGCTGGATACGAGATACATAATTTATACAAGCAATTACACATCACTTGGTTATTAAAAGTGCCCTCATTGAGATGTATTACTGTATTGAGGACACAGAGATAAATCTGGTTCCCCAGGTAACCAGATCCGGCTCCCAGGCAGAAGGTGCCTTCTCTGATCCCACAGGGGCATCACTCCTCCTGACCCTGCCAGACTCTGCCGGCAGTGCTGGGCTCTGCCCGCGTGTGGGTGGGCGAGGCCCCAGGATGCTGCTGAATGAATACAGCTCTGGAACTTTCCTCGGAGCTCTTTTCTCCTGGGGAAAAAATAATTATTTTCCTAATTAATTTAACATTCACCCAAGAATTCATTCCTTGATCAATCCATCTATTTAAGTGGTAATTATTGACACTCCCGCCTGTGGCAGGTGCATGGGGACAGAAGCCTGTGAATGGCTCTGTCCCTCCCCAAGAGGCCTGTTGAGGGAGGAGCCGCACAGGCAGGCAGATGTGGCAAATAGTTTGAAAAGTGCAGAAGGAAGTGAGAGGCACGTGAGGACGTGGTAGCGGGAGCCATTTGTCCTCTCGGGGCAGCTGGAAAGGCTCCACGCAGGAGGGCAGAGATGAGCAGAAAGGCCTGTGCAAATAAGCGCCAGTTCACCACAGAGAGTGGAAAGGCAATCTAAAAATAAAGGAACAAAGATGTGCAAAGGATTGAATTTTCCATCTAATTAAAGATATAACATGTGTCCGGAAGACCTCAGAGATACTGCTGGTTCAGTTCCAGACTACAGCAAAAGAGCAAATACCGCAATAAAGCAAGTCACGTTTTCCTGGTTTTCCAGTTCCCGTAAAGTTATATTTACTCTACTTGTAGGCTTTTTGGTGTGTGATGGCATTCTCTTCAAAATAAGACAAGGTGCACGCTTGACTTTAAAGACATTTCATTTCTTTAGAATGCCAGTGCTTATCTGCGCCTACAGGGAGATGTCCTCTTCGGCCACCTGACAGCTGCTGGACAATTGGGGCGGCAATTGCCAAAGGTCAGGGTGGTTGTGACAATTTCTTAAAATAAGACAGTGAGCTTGCCTCATCAATCGACTCCTCTTTTCACAAAACATTTCACTGTGTGTGATGGTATTTGGTAGCATTTTTCCCACAGTGGAACTTTCAAAATTGGAGTCAGTCCTTGGAAACCCTGCCACTGCTTTATCATAAACTAAGTTTCTGTGCTGTCCTCAGGCCCTTGTCGTCCCTCAACAGTGAGCACGCCACCTTCCTGGGAGTGCACGCCTTCCCAATAAACCAGTTTCTCTGCTCATCCGTCAGAAGCAACCCCCTGTTTAAATCTCACAGGGAGATGAGAGTGACTCAGCCACTAGTTCCAGTTCTAGTTCTCTGGCTGTTTCCATCACCTCTGCCATTACTCTCTCCACGGAGGTCTTGAACCTCTCAAAGTCATCCAGAACGGGTGGGTGGAATCACGCCCTTCCAAACTCCTATTAATGTTGATATTTCTACCTCCCCCCGTGAGTAACGAATGTTCTTGACAGCTGCTAGCATGGTGAATCCTTTCTCAAAGATCATTGTCTATTTTGCCCAGATTCATCAAAGTATCACAATCTACGGCAGCTATAGTCTTGGTGAAATACATTTCTTAAGTAATAAGACTGCTTCATCTACGTGTTACAATGTCAGTCGCCATGAAAACAGTATAAATCTCTCCACATCACTCCTTCACAGCTCCTGGGTGACCAGATGCATGGTCAATGAGTAGTAATAGTTTGAAAGGAATCTTTTTATTCTTGGCAGCTTCAGTAGGCTAAAAGTATTCAGTAAATCATGCTACAAACAGATGCACTATCATCTAGGCTTTGATGTTGCATTTATAGAATACAGATAACATAGGTTTGGCATAATCTGAAGGGCCAAGGATTTTCAGAATGGTGAATGAGCTTTGGGTTCAACTTAAAGCCACCAATTGCATTAACCCCTTTGAATAGACTTCAACTTCTCCTCTCTAGCTATGAAAGTCCTAGATAGCATCTGCTCCCAATAGAAGGCTGTTTCATCTATATTAACATCTATTTAGCGTAGCCACCTTCATCAATTTTCTTAACTAGATTTGGAGGTAACTTGCTGCAGCTTCTGCCTTAGCGTGCAGCACTTCACCCCAGACTTTCATGCTGTGGAAATGGCTTCCTGCCTTCAGGAACCGACTCTGCTGGCTTCAACTTGCCTTCTGCGGCTTCCTCACCTTCCTCAGCCAGCAAAGAATCTAAGAGAGTCAGGGCCTTGCTCTGAATTAGGCTTTAGCGTAAAGGAATGTGTAGCTAGCTACATCGATCCTGACCACTCAAACTTTCTTTTCTTCTTTTCTTTTTTTTTTTTTTTTCAGTGTAACAAAGAGAAATTTTATTTAGGAAGAACAAAGAGAACGTTTTGATTACTTTCAAAGAGAATTGGAAGTGGGTCCCTCTCGTGGAGGAAAGGTGAGAGTGACCCACGAACACTGTCTTCATATCCACAATTAGGTTTTACTTTCTTAACAGTGCATGTGTTCATTGGATGTGCTAAAGTAGCACTTTTAATTTTTTTCAAGAACTTTGCATTCAAGACTTTGATAACTGACACCTGGGGCCCCACTTTCAGTCTGCCTTGGCTAGAAACTTTAGTCATTTCTAGCTTTGATTTGAAAGGGAGAGATGTGTACCTCTTCCTTTTACTTAAAAGTGCATACTTAGAGGTTATTGTAAGGTTAATAATTGACATAATTTCAATCTCATTGTGTCTCAGGGAAGAGGGAGGCCTGCGGAGAGGGTTGAGCAGTCCTGGCACACATGTATTGTTGAGTTTGCTGTTCTAGGTGGGTGTGGTTTGTGGCTCCACAGCAATTACAACAGTGACATCAAAGATCATTGACCCCAAATCATCCTAAAAGAAGTTTGAAATGTGAGAATTACCAATTGTGATACGGAGGCACCAGGAGAGCACAACTGTTGGAAAAGTGACGCTGAGAGACTCGCTTAACACGGGGCTGCCTCAGCAGCAGAACGAAGCCCAGGAAAGTGAGGTCTGTGCACACGGGGCGCTCTGGTGCACTAACGCCTCTTGGCAACTACAGGCGAAGGACACTTTAGTGATTCTCTTGCTAATGAGCTGGACTGGCTTGCTCCACAATCTTCTGGTGTGGGAGAGGGTTGTTTCATTTTCTTTTGACTAAGTACAGAAATTCTGACTCAGCAGGTCTAAGGCTGAACCGATGAGTCTGTATTTTAAAAGCTCTCTGGGTGATTCTTCTGAAAATGATTTCAGATAACACGTGAGAAAAATCAGGTTAGTAGGGCAGCTCCTGTGGCTCAGTCAGTAAGGTGCTGGCCCCATATACCGAGGGTGGCGGGTTCAAACCTGACCCTGGCCAAACTGTAAAACAAACAAAAAAAATAGCTGGGCATTGTGGCGAGCACCTGTAGTCCCAGCTACTCGGGAAGAGAATCGCCTAAGCCCAGGAGTTGGAGGTTGCTGTAAGCTGTGTGATGCCACAGCACTCTACTGAGGGCTATAAAGTGATACTCTGTCTCTACAAAAAAAAAAAAAACGGGTTAGTAGCTAGGATGTTACTTTCCCGAGTTCTCTTTTTTATGTCTGGGCTGGAAAATTGAGGCCTCATTTAGTCATCAGCTCCCAAGCAGTTTGCCTAATGTCACCTCGTCAACTGCATCCCCCAAAGGGCTCATGTTTTTCCAGCTGTGCTAAGATCTGGGAAGCTGCTCAAATGTACAGACAGTCCTGTGGTCCCAGCCCTCACGGGCTTCCTTAGAAACAGCCGCAGTGAACCCTGAGACGCAGGCATTCTAGAGGTACCTCTGTCCCCACTGAGGAAACTTCACCCAGCACCCTCACCAGGAGGGCCAGAGAGCAGGCTAATAGGCTTTATGCTTTGGGATTGAGGGAAGTTTCTCCCCATAAAGCACAGCATGTAAGGTTTAACAGAATAGTGTAGAATCTTCATTACACAAGCTATAAACAAAATATACAGACCACTTCTATACAAAACACATACTACAAGGCGCTATGGTAGACACAGGTCTTTATAACCTAGTGGGGGGAGAGGGTCCCACACATATGGGCGAGTGACAGCTGCAGCAAGTTGGTAATCAAACAGTGATGCTTTTGGTTGCCCTTGATAAGATAGGTTAATGTCCTGAAAAGCAATTTTTATGATGATAAAAGTTTCTTTAAGAACTCAGAAATGAGAAAATGTCAAGAATTCACAAAAGAAACAAGATGTACCCCTTAGGAGCTGTTGCTGTGAAAATGTATCACTTTATAGCTTGTTTTCCCCTTAATTTAATTGCTTATCAAATAAGAAGAGTGGGATCAACATTTGTAGAGTTTTTATTATGTGAACATTAATGAGCTAAGTACTTATAGGCAGTATTTCATTTTAGTCCCTCAAAGATCCCAGGAATTGGGACTACTGTCACGCGGTAAGGACACAGAAGCTGAGCTGGGGGAGAAGGGCATATAGACGTCACCCAGGGCCACCAACCTGGGAGGACAGTGAAAGAGATGGAGCTGCCCGGCCTGTTCTCCTTCCTTCGTCTCCAGTAGTGGCTCCCGTGGATGTGCTATTCAGAATAGTTAATCTAGGTGGGTAGATGGGAAGTTAATCCAGGTGGGTAGGGGGGACTTGGGGAGTCCCCAGGATTCTGCAAGTCTGTGCTATGACAGGAAGAGAACATGGCACAGCCAGAAAGTAAATCACTGTTTTGAACTGAAGCGTCCCATAAATAACATTTGTTTCTTGTTTTGCACAATCAACATTATTCTCCTTTTACTGTTTAAGAGGCTTGGGTAAAATATTTAAACCCCTCCCATCCCCTTAACGTTTCCGTCATAGAGGGTGAGACTGACACAATACATTAAACACATAGATATCTTAATACAGGAGAAGAACAAAAAGACGGGGAAAGAAGCGGTGCTGACATCACAGCCAGTCACAGCTCCTGATCAGTTTCTGATAGCCAGAATTGCCTCTGTGGGCCAAGTTAATTCCAAGAGAAAGGAAAGATGTAGCATATTTTAGTTAAGCTGTTACATACTTCCTCAAATAAATGCATATTCTTCATGCTTGAAAAGTCACCCTCTGGTGACCTGTTTGAGTCTCCAGGTTGGGGTTCATTTACGTGATAGCTCCCTTTTCCCTTCACACTGTCAGTCATCGAAACTGAGGTGCAACCATACATGGAAAAATGAAGAGCCAAATAATAATAATAAACGAAGATGATGTGAAAAGTCGCGGGTCAGTGTGGCTCAAAGGCACACCTCAGGCAAGCCCGTTCCTTCCCTAAAACTCATCCCTCTTCCTTGAACAAGACCCTGGGTCCACGTGCGGCAGATGGGGGCAGCCCTGCCAGGAAGCCAGTTCAATGCCAAGGACATTCGTTTTCCAGATGAAGTTTTGCCCCTGGAAACGTAGAATTATAAAATCTGTGACCCTGAAAGGAGATTTAGTCCTGGTCTCTGATTGCTGGCATTTGGGGCCTCCTGGATAGAGAGGTTACGTGTGTGCAGGGTCTCTGGGGGAATATGGATCAGCCAACAACCAGCAGATCAGACTCAGAGACGATCAAGGCAAGAAAGTGAACCTGATCAGCCTTCCGGACTGGGAGCCTTTTTATAGGCACCAGAAAAGAAATTGGGAGGCATTTTCTTTCTTAGACCAAGGAAGAATGTGTTCCTGCCTCCAACCCAGTGCATGGAGGACTCTGGGCCCCACCCCTTCCCAGAACCCGTCTTCTCTCTGGAGAATTTCCTTAAGGATACATAAGGAATATGGAATCAGATCTCAAAAAACAACACTCTGTATGAAAGGAGAGAAATGAGCTGATTTTTTCCTGAAAGTCTCCTGTGATTGCAAAGGGACTCGATTAGCAGGAGAAGGTAAATCAGAATAATTCACTCTTCTCTACTGGCTCCCCGAGGCCGTCGTCGTAGGACTGCCCGGTCACTGGGTGTCTTTGAAGAGCAGGCTCCTCTCAGCCTCGGATCCCTTTCATCCCGCCCCGAGCAGCTGGGTCTGCTAAATGTGCGGGTAGATGACAGACACACATCAGGTGCACCTCTGACGCGGCACAAGGCAACTGCGGGGCCGGCGGCACGCTCTCGCGGCCTCTGTGTGTGAGAACCCCATCTGTCTCCCTCTCCGCAGCCCCCTCCCTTCAGCAGCATTAATGGGGCTGAGTGCACCACACTTTAAATAAAGGGAAATGCTCTCCTCATCTGGAATGACTGTTCCCTTGCCTGGTTTTCAAGTTCATCTGAAGCACCATCTTCTTAATTCACCCACCTGCCCAACCTACCCAGATTCTCCTGATCCTGTTCTTTGGACCTTCTAACATATCCTGCAATGTTCACATTCCCACCTCACTTCTGGTTGTCAATGAGTTCTACACCTGTGACCAGGCTACACAAACAAAGAACAGAGGCGCAATAATTCGGGCATCGCCATTAAAGTTGAAAACAGACTGAGTGTTCTGCATAGGAAGGGCATCGTGGTGGCTGTGCCTCTGTGTGGAGGGGGGCGGCTAATCTAAGTCGTTCAATGAATCTCACAAATGACCTCAATTAGCACCTGTTTTCCAGACAAATCTTGTAATATTTCTCTCCTTTTGTTGTCACCTCTGTCATGTCTACGGCCAGCACCAATGGTGACAGAATGGTGCTCGGTGAAGTTTTCACTTGATACCAATCTGCTGGCCCTGAAATGTATTAAAACATAGAAGCCCTGCCCTGTCTTTCTAAAACACTTTTCTGTTATCACAGGGCCCCCTAGATCTGTGAACACACACATACACACACACGTGGCCCAAGAGGCTACCCTGTCTTTCTTAAATGTTTTTCTATTATCACAGGGCCCCCCCAACACACACACGTGGCCCTGCAGAGTCCAGCATCGTCACTGCCCTCTGGGGCGTCTCGCCCACAGCACCCCTATTTGCTCATTCTCACCTCTGAGCAACAGGACCTCAGAGGGGTGAGAAAGGGGAAGGGAAGGGAGGCGCCCGCCCGTGCCCGAGGCAAGCTGACTCACCTGCATCCTTTCCTGTCAACGCTACCCTCTAACTCCACATATGCTCGAATGAATAAAAGCTACAGCCAGAGGTTTTGCTTTTTTGACCTTCATGCCTGAGCACGTAGCAGAAAGAGTGCTATTAACTGCTCCCCTTAAATCACGCTGAATGTGGCCTTCTGCTGAAGCCCTCACTCCAAAGTGTAATTATTTCTTAAGTCTTAAAGATCCCTTTTGCCATCACTGTCTCCTCTTGCTCTTTGCCCCTTGAGAGCTGCACTTCTTCAAAGAGAAAGCAACCCCATATTTGAGGGTGCAGCGGCTTGTGGGGTGCAGAGGTTTGTGTGAGACAGTGTGAAGTTAAATCAGGAATAAAACACCTTGAGTAAAAACATAGAAACAGCACCAGAAATTTCCAGGAAAAAGATACGGAAAATACTGTTACATAAGACCTGCTCTGGCTCAGAAAACCGAATGATTTTCACTATATTTGCAAAATTATCGTTTATAAGGCATGGCCCCCTAATTATCCTGGCTGAATTATTTCATCCAGTCCAGGCATGGTTTTCATCTACTTGTAGATAAAGAAAACTGAGACTCGGAGAAGTCGAATATTATGCTCAATGTCCTGTACTGCGAAATAGGGCCAGCTACATAATCTGCAGTCTCTTGGGTTTGTTTGTTTGTTTGTTTGTTTGTTTTGTTTTTTTAAAAAGTAACACAAAATAAACTGAGAATTCCAAACCAGCAACAGCAGAGGTCAAACCAAACATGGAGCTCTTCTACCTGTGGCCCACGTGACGCAACCACTCGGCCAAGCCCAGCCTGTGCCCTCTGCCTGGGTCGGGGTCCGCTCCCTGCTCCCCACCAGTCAGCTCCTTGAGGTTGCACATACACTGCTGAAGCGACACACATCCCTGGGTCCTGCATGAGAAGGGAAGGGATTAGAGGAAATCATCGGCGCAGCCTCTCCGCTCTTCAGGGTTTTACGATCTTCATTCCCTAGATCCTTGAGCTCCAGTGGACAACTGCGTCTACAATGATTCTGAGAATGATGAAAAAAACATCTCGTGGATGAAGGCCTCTCTGTGTTCTGACTGCCAATGCATCCTCCATCCTTTTGAAATCCCTCATCTCAAATGCCGCACCTCCCCCGACCAACCTGGATTTATTCTCTTCTTTAAGTCTGATCATTTGGAAAGAGGAAAGAGACAGGAGAGGAAGTCCTGCCAGGCCCTCCCTGTGCAATTTATCCCGATCGCCACTTCTCCTCTGTTGTCAGCAGACTTCACTCCAGGGATGACATACTCTGCAATTTGTATGGCAAAGACACGTTTCTGAAACCAAAGTGGTTATTATTGCAGAGGCTCCTGCCTCAAGCAAAGTGTCTGAATGTTTTTCTTCCTGAAATCTGAACATATTCATCAAACTGTGTTGTGCTCCTGGACTTGCAATTAATCACGGCTCGTTTCAAGCTCTGTTAATTAATACCAAGGCCAGGGACCCAGTGGAGACCCTACATTTAATCTGCTGTGCTTTAAAATTATTATAATCTGCTAGAGGAAGAGCTGTTGGATTTTAAATCGTGGTTTTTAAAAAATCCCAACCCTGTTTGCCAAGAAATTAAAAAAATAATATGATAGTCTTGGTGAAGAATGGCTCTGAAACCGCCCCGTTTTGCCATTGTGAGCTGACATCTGGCCAGCAGAGGGAGCAGAAAAGAACCACAGGCACCATGCTTCAGAGCTAAACAGACTTAATAATTCAAAGATGGAGAAAGAAAACTAAACAGCACCACCAGGCACCTCTGGAGTCAGGCGAAACCAGGAAAAAAATTATAAATTCTTCTCCTAACCTCTGAGCTACTTAATGGGAGGAATCTTCTCCTAGCCTATAAGGGAGAGGTCATTGTTAAAACAAAATGATTTCAAAGGAATTAAAAAGATAAACCTGGCACTGCACTGAGGGATTGGTGGTTAATCTCCCCAGACTGAGGCATGTTTTCTGGAGTTGCTCTCAGCCCTAACCTGGGGCAGGGCAGGATGTCTCTGCTGAGCCCTGCGGCCGCCATCGCACCTTCCCAATGCTACGTGTTAGCTCAGTTGTCGAAAAATTTTGATTTTGAAAATGATCTCAGGTTATTAATAGAGCAACACGAAAAATATTCCAAAAATACAAGAATTTGTGAGTAGATAAGTTTTCGCTTGTATGTAAAGACTTGTGAAAGGATGACTTCCCTTAGCTTAGCATGATACACACAGTGCCTGGATGCCTGCCTTGGACAGCTCCTGCACCTGTTTCCACACCCCGTGCCTCACTCTGGCTGTTGCAAGCTTTCTACGTTCCAAAACCTTGATTTTTATGTCTCTGGGGCTTCACACACAATATTCCCTTAACCTTCAATTCCATGGGGATTCTATTCCTGCTTCAAGATCGACATGAAACTTCCCTTTACGCTCGAACCCTTCCCTGTCTCCAGCCAGAGCTGTAACTCAAGGGCTGCCACAGTTGTGTGCACACGTGACCGAGCCCTTACCACGCTGCTTTCTGAGTAGTGCGTACACGTTTTCATTACTGCGCCTCTGCAGATATTTATAACAGTATGACAGATCTCAAACAGATAAAGGATACGTGATTCTGCCCCCACATGTGAAGTCGCCAAGCATGGAGCTGTTGTCATTTTCCTCTTTTCCATTCCTGGTCCCTGGGACAGGGTCTGTGACCTGGCAGGTGCGTGGCACGTAGGACTTAACTGAATCACTTGACTGAATAAGGAAAGGCCACTCAAGGTCCAGCCTTTCTTTTTATAGAAGGAAACTGAAGCACCAGCGGGGCAAATTACTTACTTAAGGTCACACAATTAATTATCAAACACATTGGGCAAAATTCCAAGCCACAGAGCACTCATTTCCTGAGGTAGACAGCCTCAGACAGATTCCTGTTCTTGAGAGCTGCATAATCTTCAAGAAACCACATAATTACGAGCAAGGCAGGAGATGGGGAGAAAGAACACTTAAGTCAGCTATGAGTGGGCCGTGTGCAGAACCACGGAAAGAGCCCGCAGTGAATGATTTGTGGGGTGCAGCGCAATTTACAAGTGAGAATCGCTGGAGAACGCTCGAGTCGGCTGAAAGCGCTAGGTTACGGGGCTAATGAGTTGTTTCTGCCTTCTCCTCTCTCTTTCTGAGGCCTAGGGACGGTAATACAGAGATTTAGACGAAAACATCCCAAAGCAGTGTGAGGTATTATTTCCACAAGCAAGTGCCCACTAATATCTCCCAGATCTGGTGTGGACCAGCCCACGTGGCCCAGGACTGTACTGCAGTGTGAAGAGTGGACGTGGACATTCGGTAGAGGCTGAGAGCCCGCTCTTCTCTGTGACCGACTCTCATTGTGTTGAAGAACCTTGAAAGGACCTTAAAGTGAGAAAAGGTGCAGGAAACAGGAGCCCAGTGGCTGCCGCCACCCACCTTGCCTCAGGGTCCAAGCTGCAGGGAGGTCTCAGCCTGTGTTGACGAGGCTCCCGGTTGCCCACTCTTCCTGTTACAATAGAGAAGCCCCAAACCTAGACATGTGTGTGTCCCCTCTTGATTTTTTACCAGCCAGCAACTATTTCTCTGTGTGGAGCAACTCACAAAGATACATGTCTGCAAGCTGCGGATCGCAGGAGCGTGGCGTCGGCCTGAAATCTGGATATTCCTGGAGGAATACACGGTACTCTTGGTGGCTGGGGAGGAGACTCTCATTTCCAAGCAACTTTTTGGGGTGGCAGCTGTTGGGGAGGAGGAGGCAGAGAATATATGCATTTTTCCCTTGAGCAGTTTAGGAGTTCATATAATTTCTCTTACATCTTATCCAAAAAAAAATTTTAAAGGCCTCATTAAAAATGTCAGATTTTTTAGAAGATCTCAGTACAAAATTTCCCTCATTGTAATCAAATAAATCATTTCTCTCAGGGCTTCCACATGCCTTGGAACATTGCAAGGTGGGCGTGGTCTGCACACCGGGTAAATGGCCCAGGATCAAGCTAAGTCGATGACGGAGACAGCACTGACTAGCCCTGGGAGAGGTCCTGGCCGCTGATGGAGGGAGGGCCCTCTGTCCCAGCAGGTGCTAAGGGGAGGTGGTGGCGGCAGGGGGCTGGGGCTGAGCAGCTGTCCCTCCAGAGGCCACCTGCCAAAGGTCCTGTCTGCTGACAGTGACTCACTCCTGCCCCAGCACCTGGGCATTCACTGAGCACTACTCTGGCTCTCGGCTATTCCCCTGGCATCTCCTGAAATTCTCTCTTGCTCTTCCCCTGCCTCTCCTCCTAGCCACGAACCCAGGGACTCCGTGCTTTTGCTGCTGAAGAAGCTGGGGAAGGAACCCTTTCCCTTCTTAATGGATTCCAGATGTATCCCGCAGAGATACCCACTCCAAGGTAATGTTTCCACTTCCAGTATAAACAGACGGAGCACCCCAAATCTGAAAATCCAAAATTCACAACTTTCCATAATCTAAGTATTTTTGAGTGCTGACATGAAACACAAAGGAAGTGCTCACTGAGCATTCTGGATTTCAAATTTTTGATGTGGGATGCTCAACCAGTAAGTACAGTGTAAATATTCCAAAATAATAAAACGAAAAGAAAAGAAAACGGAAATCTAAAACACTTCTGGCCTGAGACAAAGGATACTCAACTGTCACGGCACTGTGTAGTATTTATGTGAGTATTTATTCTGCTTAATGGTTTAGACACTTGGAAACAAGAAGCCCAGAGAATTATAGGCTAATCCCAGCTCTCTGCCCTGTCACAACCTGCCTGAGACATATTCAAACTGGATTTTCTCCTAGAAATTATCTGCTTTCATGGGGAGGCAGGTAGAAGTGACAGAAGGGGATAAATAATGGAAAATAAAAATAGTGGGAAAAATTACATTTAAAAAATTTCATTCTCCTGAACCCCTTGGGAAGGAAAAAAAAATTTCATTTCCTCCATAAAATAAATTAGATCTATGTCTTTGGTCTGGAGTATCAATAGTGGACCCAAAGACGGCAACTGCAGCCAGAGTTTCTCTGTTGCCCTGCATTAAATGTACAATCCATCTTTTTTAAGGCTGCATAATATTCCACAACATATATATACCATGGTTTATTAATCCACTCCTGGGGCGATGGGCACTTGGGCTTACATGGATGGAGCTGGAACGTATTCTTAGTAAAGTATCTCAAGAATGGAGGGAAAAGTATCCAATGTAGTCGGTACTATT
Source organism: Perodicticus potto (assembly GCA_963574655.1). Taxonomy (NCBI): domain Eukaryota; kingdom Metazoa; phylum Chordata; class Mammalia; order Primates; family Lorisidae; genus Perodicticus; species Perodicticus potto. The sequence goes on along the minus strand of CAUYRH010157915.1, from coordinate 21,424 downwards.
ACGAAACCAATATGTAATCACCCACACTTTCCTATGAAAGATAAAACGTAACTATGGCCCAGGATGAAGAAGGGAATCTGAAGGTGAGGGAGGCTGGGTGGAGAGAGGGTAATCAGGAGAGGGGACCTCACCTATGGTGCATATGCAAGGGTACATGTCAAATCTATTAAGAGTAGAGAATAAATGTCATAACACAATAACTAAGTAAGTGAGGCAAAGGCTGTGTTAACCAGTTTGATGTTAGCATTCCAAATTGTATATAAAATCAGCACATTGTACCCCATAAATGCATTAATGTACACAGTTATGTTTAATAAAAAATTAAGAGGAAAAAAACTAAATGTACCATCCTCTGTCCCTGTGAACCCTGAGAGCTGCCGAGAGCTCCCAGTCCTCTCTCTCAGGCAGAACCAGGCACAGCACCCACCACGCAAGTAAAAATGCTCTCAAGGCCTTAGAAGGCACGTCTGCAAATCTCCAAACAAGGCTTTGATCGGCCCTCCTCTAAATACCCATAAAGAAGGCTTGTTCAAAGCACATTGACGGGGTAGGACAGAGTGGGAGTGGGGAAGACAGGCAGCTGTGGGCCCGGCCTCGGCACAGGACCTCTGCAGGGACACCTGAGGAGGGCGACTGTTTTCTTATCCTAACTGGCTCCCTCCTGGTGTAAAGGCCTTGTACAAATCCCACCTTCGCTTCTAAGCTCCTTTATTCCTGCAGCCTCATGCAGTGTCAGGAGAAAAAGCAACTGCCGTGTAAAGAAAGCAGCAAGGCAGAGGGAAGAGAGCGCCAAGCAGCCAGCCTTTGAGGAGACGTTAAAGACGTCAATGAGCACCGGCAGGGCCCAGTATCACCCTCTCCGTCCTTGTCAACTCCTCTGTCCTCTCTCCACCCAGACGCAGAGAACTGTTCAGTGGAGAAGCCTGAGGTTCCGCACGTGAATTGCTACCTGTGATTTGAGGGCGGACTAAAGGCCTCACCCCTCAAAATAGCTCTCCTGCAGCCTGCCAGAGTCCAGCCTTGAGCAGGGCATCGCCCTAGGAGGACGGGTCTGTTTCCATGGTTCCCATTAAAGTACAGATGGGCACAGTCCCCTAGGTATGCCCACACACATGTCTGTGTACATAGGAACATGTATGTGTGTGCGTGCTCAGATGAGGAAAACAAATAGAACATGGGAATCGCTTCTGCCTTCCAGAAGTTCACATCCTACTTAACAGCAGAACGCATCTTCCTATGTGATAGGCATTTTCATTTGTAAAGTACAGCGTTGTACTTTAGGATGTAGTTTGTAGTATGATAAAAAGAGGTCTGGATTTAGAATCTGAAGACCTAAGTCTATATTTTGGTTTTACTTACTAATTTCTCCTCCTGATTAATTTGCTAATAGCTGAAGATTTCACTAAGAGCTAAGTGGAATAACCAAGAATAACTAAGTGAGAACTAACAATTGCATTTATGACTATCTGTGCAAACCCGGACAACTCATTTAATTTCCCTAAACCAGGTAAAGGAATCCCTAAAAGAAAACAGAAACTCAATAATGTTAAGTTATTTTTGTTGTTTAGTATTGTTATAAGTATTGGTGTTACAGTTGTGATTATTATTATGTGGAGATAGTAAGATATCCTACACAAAGCATTCCACCCCCACCCGCCTGCCCCAACATCTGTTAATTTTCACTTATCACGTGATAATACCTTCCTAACTGGATTCTGCATTTCCAATCTATGCTGCATACTCTTTCCAAAGTTACATTTATAAAATAGAGATTTTTTTCACCATGCCAGTCCCCATGTTGAAAACCTCAAAAACTCTCCTGCACCCAAAGAATGAGTTCTGACCTCCGCAAAGTTACTTAGTTTCTACATGGGAGGAGAAGAAAGAAGATAGGGTCGTATTTATCTAAGTTTAGGTTTCCACTTTTAAAACTTTGAAATTTTTTACTGCTAATACTCTGTAGAAAAAGACAATTACCAAAATATGCTGAAGACTAATGTCACACCCTGATTCAATGTTTATTTATTGAGCACCAAATCGGAGCTGTATCAATGCAGGTGACAAAAGATGTCCTGTCTTCATGGAACACACGTTCTTTTGGGAGAGGGAGATGTAGACAGATAAGGTGATAGTGAATGATCATGAGCTCCAACCCGAGGGCTCAGAATCCTTCTGAAGGTGGAGATCCAGGCACTGCCAAGGAATCCAGGCCCTGGCCCAAGTGGACTCACGGGATGAGATCCGTTTGTCCCATTGTGCCATCATTCGTATTCCTTTCTCCTGTGGAATTAGCTTTGCGGTGCTGAGCCAGTTGTGATTCTCTGAGGCATAGCTGTACATTTCTGTGCCTCTGTGTGCGTGTTGGCAGAAATGCACTTTTGAAAGTGAGAACACCAGCCAAATCAGAGCCATCTGGGTCCTTAGAGCAGATCCTTATGAAGACAGCTTATTCCTGACTTCCTAAACCAGCTAAATCACTCTCCCTTTTTCTTTCTCCTCAAATGCCCTGAGGCCTGTGCCTCTGGCCATAGTTTCTTAAAGCTGCCCTTCTTTCAACTGTTCTGAAAAGTCACTCCAGGCTTCAGCAGCACCGTTCATAATGTCAAAGATTTCCACCAGCTCCTGCTTGCAGGAAGAGCGGTGTCCCTGCCCTGCTCCTGCTGGTGAGGTCTGGGATTAACCGAGCCAACTCACAGCGTGTCTAGCAGAACTCAAGTCTCCACCCGCCTGCGTGTTTACAAGTGCTCCCCTCAAGTCTTCCTCCTGCCTTGCTTCATTTATCTACGTGACTGGAGCCTCCCTTTAACGTACGCTAACCAGGTGAGCTGATGCAATGGCACCTGGTTTCCCTGGACACAGCATGGCTTCTTTCCCTGGTCCCCAGAAACTTGGGTGATTGTGGTGCATGAACTAACCAACTATGATCACCTTGCCAGGGTCTGGGTAGCGCTTAAGAGTCTGCAGTCCCAAAGCTGGTTCCTCATGTGACTGATGGATACAAGAGGAGTCTTCAGAAAGTTCATGGGAAATATGTGTCTTGGAAACACAATGCACAGGTTTCAGAATTTTTTTTGGCACCAAAATAAGTTCATGTTAACTTGTTATAACAGGCTCTGGTTAGAGGTGCTAAGAAAGGTAAGGTATCGGTTTGAAAAGAGCCCTGATCAGAGCAACATGAATTCTCCTAAAATGGAAGCAAGAAAAAAAACAGCAGATTTATGGTGAAGTTTGGGTGGAAAATGGTGAAATCATTGATGATACTTTATGAGAAGTGTGTGGGGACAATGCCCCAAAGAAATCAGCAGTTTACAAAAGGACACTTGCTAAGGGTGGAGGTGATGTTGGCCCACACTGGCTAACTTGTCTCCATCAATCTTTAAGGAAAAAAGTAATCTTGTTTTTTCCCTAATTGCAGAGGACAATTACTAGCAGAAACAAAATCCTAAACCATAGACATCTGAATTGGTTGAGCTTACACAATTCTGAATGATAAGTTGAAGTATAGCCATCTTTCTACTCCATGGTGCCAAAACTGTTACAGCCAGAACAACTCAAGACAGAAACAGAGATTTCATAGAAATTTTAAACAGTGGGACCAAGGTCAGGAATATTTCTTTGAATAAGTTTTACAGGAGATAAAACCTGGCCGTATCAGTACCATTCTGAGGACAAAGCGCAATCAAAGGAATGGCTACCACGTGGTGGGAGGGGTTTCATCAAAGCGAAAAGGACAAAGGTCATGCCAATATTTCGGGGGCTGCTGAAGGCACTTTGCTTGTTGACTTGGTAGAGACCCAAAGAATGATAACATCTGCTTATTATGAGAGTATTTTGAGACAGTTTGAGAAAGACGCCCAGGAAGGCTCCATCTGAGAATCAGTCCTTCACCACGACGATGCCGCCGCTCATTTCTCCACTGAACCAGGGGGATTTTGTGAGAATTTTAATAGAAAACCATTAGGCAGGTGGTGCCTGTGGCTCAGTGAGTAGGGTACCGGCCCCATATACTGACAGTGGCAGGTTCAAAGTCAGTCCAGGCCAAACTGCAACAAAAAATAGCCAGGCACTGTGGCGATGCCTGTAGTCCCAGCTAATCGGGAGGCTGAGGCAATAGAATCGCCTAAGCCCAGGAGTTGGAGGTTGCTTCGAGCTGTGACTCCACAGCACTCTACCGAGGACAATAAAGTGAGACTCTATCTCTAAAAAAAAAAAAAAAAAAAATAGAAAACCATTAGGTATTCTCCTTAAAGTTCTGATTTGACTTCTGCTACCTTCTTTTTGTTTACTGACCTCAAAAAAAATTCTTTAAAGGACACCCATTTTTCTTCAGTTAATAATGTAAAAAAGACCTGCATTCACGTGATTAAATTCTCAGGACCCTCAGTTCTTTATGGATGGGCTAAAGGGCCTTAAATCATTATGTTTTAACCTTGATGGAGCTTAGGTTGAGAAATACTATTTATGTTTGTTCTTTACTTTTATATTTTAGTTTCATTTTCCAAAAGCTTTTTAAAGTCTTCCAGTATTTATCTTGCTAGGCATTTTACACATACTGCTGAGTTTAACTTTTGAAATATCCCTATAAAATAACTGTTAATTATTTGCATTTTATTGATGGTGACTCTGAGGTTTGATGCAATTTAATAATTGTTCCAAAGTAACATCACTGGTAGGATGTTACTGAAAGGAGTGAAATTGAAAACCACATTAACATGATGGGACTGGGTGTGATGGCTCATGCCTGTAATCCTAGCATTTTGGAAGGCCAACGTGGGAGGGCCATTTAAGGCTAGTAGTTCAAGACCAGCCTTTGCAACATAGTGAGAACTTGTCTCTACAAAAATTATAAAATTTAGCTGGGCATGGTGTGGTGCACTTGTGGTCCCAGCTACTTGGGAGGCTGAGGCAGGAGGATTCCCTTATGCCCAGGGAGTTTGAGGCTGAAGTAAGCTATGATGAGGTGACTGTATTCCAGCCCAGGTGATTGAGCAAGACTCGGTCTGTCTGTGTCTATCTATCTATCATCTATATATCATACATATATACATATATGAGGTGTGTTTTAATATCTTTTATCTCCTTGAAACAGACCAGATCTGTCAGTTCCTTCCTTAGATATTAATTTCTCTTTTGCCAAAAGTTTTTAAAAATGCAAAATTCCACATTCTGTCATTTAAATTTTAAAAAAATGTTTTCAATCTACCTCTCTAATTTTTATTTCACTGCTATATTGCCTACCCATGCTAAAAATTCATTATTGCCGATTTTGTGAGCATATAAGGAGTATCCCCAACTGGCCTTTTCCTGAAACTGTCGCTCTCCGAATGCACTTGTTCACTCCTTCTGTATCTACTTGTGAAAGTCTATGTCATCATCTTTTAAGTCTCAACTCAAAATTCAATTCTTCCTACAGCTTAGCTGGTCCTTCTACCAGCCTCTAATGGAGATGAGGTAGCAATGACATGATACGGAGATAATGGGGACTGCGTTCAGTTCCAGACAGCCAGGGCACAACATGAACTTGATAGAACACAGTTGCTCTGAGCTGTCGAGTGTTTCAAACTGGGAAATCCTTAATCTATCGTTACAGGTATTTCCAGTGGCAAAAAGAGCTGGGTTTATATTAGACCCAATACAAGAGATTATACTTGGAAGGAGTATAAAAAATGAAACGTGCTTCATTTTATAATATAGGAAAATATAGACCACTGAACAATGAGTGTTGAACAAAATTACCTACTATGTAATGCTGGTACATGTTTCACTATTTTGGCAACTGGCATCTTTAAGATGAGGTTCCAAAACACAATTCAGTCCTGAAGAATTCGGAGAAAGTCATCTGAGACAATTTAGTTTAGAAAGGGGCGATTAGTGTGTGGCATTTGTCACCCTTGGCACTCACACTGCACTTGTCACGACCTTGTGCCGCAGTATTTGTGCTCATGCCTAGTCTTTGGGGTCCACATCCTAACTTGAACTCCATAGTAGAATGTCACAGGGCCCACCAGTGAGAGCCCACGGGGTTCACACTGGTGATGATCCTTGGGTGATGCTGCAAGTTAGGTGAGGACATGGACGTGGGAGTCAGCTGATCTGGGGCTTGCTCGGACTTTATTTCTGGTGGTAAGTAACTCCAAAACCCAATGATATCCAATTTTATAGAATTATTGTGAAGATAAGTAGGATGAGGCTTATGAATGCAATTTTGGTGTCTTCCATGTAGTAGGGGAGCCATTATAATAGCTGTTATTTTAACTGTAACAGGATAAACATTTTAACCTGTCATCAATATGTTTTTTCAATATATTCTCAAGTGAATTCTGTTATTGCCCTCCCAATTGTTCCATTTTCCAGTCTTCCAGAAAGGATCACGTTTTTCACAGTAAATTCTTTTGGGGGTGTTCTAGTGAAAAAATAGGAGAGGAAGAGAAATGAAAGAGAAACCAACAGCACGGGCACCAGGATGGGGGAGGAGAGGTCTAATCGTGGCAGCAGGAATTGGTGGAAGTCGATGGAGAAGAGAAGATAGGATTATTTTCGTGGTCTTTATATCTCTTAGTATTTGTAAGAATGGCCATCATCCATATATTCCCTTTCAAAGATCTTGAGCTATTTTGAAATTACTTCTTTGGCTGACTGGAGACAGGAACTTTCAGTGTTCCTGTTTTTAAACACTACATATATGTGACTAATGATAAATTCTTCAGTCGCCATAAGGAGGTAATGAATACATGAACACAAAGAAAAAAACTAAGGCAGTGTTCATTCTCTGAAATAAACGCTTCCCTATGGGCGTACAGGTCCACAGAAGGCGGCCAGCTCCACTGTGCTGGCCAGACTGAGCTGTGTGTGGTCTGGCTGCAGACCCGCGCAGAGGACAAAGAGCAGAAATAGCCCTCGGGGGCCCAGCGTGTGGGAGAACTGTCCATCGGTCAGTTTTGGTCTACCCTTTGAGCTCCTGCATTTTTAATCTTTAAAAGTGAAGCCTGTTGATCATGGACCATTTAGTAAGGACTTACGGTATAAAATATATGAAGTAGAAAATGATGGACAGAGGAATAGTGGATGTATATTTTAGTGTTCTGATAATTCTAGAGTTCTTTATTTTGTTTTCTTAATTTAAAGCCATCAACATTCTACAGAAATCCCAGGACTCTGTGAAATGATTGAACAAACATTGACTGCCATCGCACTCCTAATAATTGCACAGATAAGCGCTTTGTTACACTGAATCCTTCAAAGTTGTGTGATTGGTCATATTACCATCCTCATTTAAAGATCAAGAAACTTAGGCTCCAAAAAAGGGGATAATTCTTCTTAAATCAAAGAGCTAGTCAATGATAGAGTATCAGATTCCAGATCACGGTTTTTGAACCATATGGTGTTGAAATGGTAACTGATTTTTACCGCAAATATTCTGAAGAAAATCTATGAGATTTGCTACAAGATTGGACACTTCATTTGCAGGGCTTGGTGCAAAATGAAGATGTGGGGCTCCTGGTTCCTAAATTATTAAGAATTTCAAGATGACAGCAACAGAGCATTGAACCAAGCTGGAGTCCCTTCCAAGTGCCAGGCCATGTGCGGCCACAGGGGTTACACACCCATGAAGCCGGCTCTGGTTTGCTGATTCCGTCATCCAAAATTTATCCCATGGGCTTAACTTCCTCAAAGAAAAGATTCCTAATTATGAAGTTTGGTCCTTTTTATTTAATCCCCTTAATTTTTTTTTTAGTGATTTGATTTGCATCCTTAAATTGGAGGAAACAGGCCTTACCCAAATGGCAGGGTGAGAGAAATCGGACCTGGTCTTACCAGGCGGAGAAAGCCAGGCTTGTGAAATAATGACATTGAGCTTCAGTGCAACAAGCCCCTATGTAAGCTTTTCCTTTTGTAAAAGAACAGAAAGAAAACAAAAGAAAATTGCAACCCCTTTCTGACAAGGAGGATCGGCCACGATGAACTCTGCAGAATAAAATTGACGCCTTTGGTGCCTAAGCTGGCCTTGGCCCTGGGCCAGAACAGCAGCCCTGCCCCACAAAACACACTCACAGCCCTGTGACGGCCGTCCTGGTTGCTGAGGTGTGGCCTCTGAGGGTGCTGTGAGCAGCACATAGGCATGATCCTTGGTGCACAACTGGCTAATGTGTTGATGAAACTGCGTCCTCTGTTGTTCTTATTCGTGTACACTACAGGTACTTTCCCTGAGTGCCTCATGCTGGGACAGCTCGAAGTTACACTGCAAAGTTTAAGGGGTACGTCTATTATCTACTGCTCCCCACCACTTTGTCATTAAAGTTCTGGTTGCTGCCACACCATAGGACCCTCCCTACCTGGTTCATCAGAAGTTGGGCTGGTTCCTGACTCATGTCCTCCAGCCTCCCCTTTCCTAAAGCATTCTAGAATCTCAGCGTCTAGTCAGCCCGAGAAGTCCGCAGGAGCCATTAGGGCATAAATCTTAATACAGAAAGCATCACTGAAATCAATAGGATTTGGCAGGTCTTATTATATACCAAAGAATGCAGAAAATAGGAGAGAAGTAGCGGTCACCCTCTGTGACTTTACACCATCGTTCACTCACCTGTCACTCAAGCTAGTCTCAGAGTCAGGAAATATTCTCGCCCTATTCCTGGAGTGACCGTATATTATGGGTTTTCTGGGGCAGCCTCCATCTCAAATATTGTCCCATTGTCCCCATAAGTATACTTGGTCTTGTCAGACCATATGACCTGATTTGGGGGCTGAGGAAATATGTTCTCTGTGCTGGGTTCTCGTCATATCCACAGTGAAATTGAGCTGTGTGGCCTCATGTGAATTTCTTAAACCTAGTTCGGCCTCCAAATGCCTTATATGAAAAATGTCAAAAAAGCAAGAGGCTGACTAAGTTCATTACACCTCTTTCTTTTTTCTTTCTTTAAACACCAGAAGATATTTTAAAGTATCTTATATGGAGTGCAGTGTGTCATACTGATGAAAGTGGAGATATTCTGGTTCAAGTGTGTGACTCACACAGGCAAGCTGCTGAGACAGGTGTCTTCTGAAGCATCTCCTTTGAAAGCTCAGCTTTTGAAACATGTAGCTTGGGTATTTTGGATTGATGATATCTAAATCCCCTTCCAGCCCTAACAAATGACATAGGTTCCTCCAGGGGTGCTGACTTTGAGTTCAAAGGAGTGGGGTGCTCAGGGATGGGCGAAGCTGGAGCAAAACATAGTGGTAACAGGCCAGGCCTTTCTTTCCAAGGGGCTTGTGTATACCCTTACTGATCCGCTGCTGGTCTGTTTTGCAGAACATTGAATCGCCAGAGCACTGACTTGTAATTTACCTGAAGGAGAAAGGCTGGGTGACCTCATGGAAATTCTTGTGTTCCAATGTAAGAAGATCTGAGGTCTAGGAGGGTTTCTGCCAAAAATGAGCTTGGCAAGTCATTTAACCTGCCTGAATTTCTATTTTTACAATTATAAAATCATTTATTTATAATAGATGATCAGAGAGGTCTCTCCACCTTAAACTCAAAAATTACACTAAACACATACAAAATCTTATTAAGAGATCCACCTCGTTTCTAACCCTTGGGGGAGGGTGGGAGCAGTGTGGATCCTTCCTCTTTCTCCCTCGTCTCAGCCCGACTCGCAGCGCTGACCCCTTTCTTTGCACATTCTGACCGCCCTGGCCTGAGGTTCAAGGGACACAGGCAGCAGTTCCACAGCAGGGGTGAAGGGACTCTCTCATACTTGGTGGGAAGGCAAAGAGTGCAGATCACGGGGCTTGAGCCAGACAAATGTGGGCTCCCCTGTTCTTCGCCTGTGGCTTAAAGAGTAGAACTTGGGTAGGATTGAGGATCCGTCAGATCCTTCCTAACCTGTAATCCTATTTACAGTGTTTACATCCCAGGGAAAAGTAATTTAGAAATATATAGGCGATCTCTAAAACAGATTCAGGAGCATTGCGTTTTGCACACACATCAGTGGAAACCCCTGGAAATCCTAGTTTTAATAGCACTTGCTATAGTCGGTGACCATTAATTCTGGCTTGTCTGGAGCATCCAAGGCTCGGTCTCCACGGAGCACAGCAGCCTCAGATTGACTCAGCCCAGTTCCCTCCTGCTCCTCAGCCCTGTCACACGGGTATAGAGGATTCCCGAACAGCAGACGCGTGTCACTAACAGACCACTCTGCAGATAGTTCTGGTTCTTGCTAATGAACAAGAGGATCTGAGAAGCAAATGTGGGAGCTCAGACACGGAGGGTGTGACCGAAGGACGTGTCTCCCCAAGGCTCCGGGATCACAGGTGAGATTCCTCATGGTCCAATGTGGCTTTTTGTGCCTACAAAACGTGGGTTCAGGCATGTGTGGTAGTTTGTAAAAGTCCCTCTAAATACTCCGAGGCCCCCTAAGAACTTCTTAGTGGGGCTATGATATTGCCCAACAGAGAAGATTTCAAACAGATTCTCTCCGTCATGAATGTGCATACGGGTCACCTGCAGGACCTTGATAAATAATGTGATAAACTTTATAAATTGAGATTATGACTCGGTGGATCTGAGGGACCAAGACATTCATTTCTAACACACGCGGATGTGAGGCTGATGTTTCCCAAGTGATGTAAACCCCACTTGGGAGTGGCAAGTCCTCCCCAGAGTCTACCGATCCTACATTACCCATTCTAAGATTACTGTTATTAGAAGTGTTTCGATGTGTAAGCTCTGTAGCGAGACTGCCCGGCCTCAAATCTTAGATCTTCCGTTTACCATCAATGTGACCTTGAGTAAGCTGCCAGCTTCCCTGGGTTTTCATTTCTCGGGTTGTCATACGGAACACGTGTCGTGTGAGACGCGTGGCTCCGCCTGGCTCGCGTGAGGGCTGGGTAACATTACCCGTTGTCATTCCAGGGTAGAATTTTTAAGCTTCCATCAAAACAGCAGGAGGTATTTAGGAGGTGTCTGGGACCCGCAGTTGTAAAATACGGTTTATTTATGCTGCTTTATTCAGGAAATGATTTAAGGCAGCTGGTCGTTAATTGCTTTCCTCAAGTATCCACTCCCATAACAGCTGGCCTGATACAAATCTATAAATATAGAGCAGAAAGCAGCAAGGAACGTGCATATCCCCAAAGATGGTCAAATCCCAGGTAAACATTAAACTGTTAATATTATTGACTGGCTGATCTTAAAGTCAGGTGGTATTGATTAGAGAGTTAACTTAGTGCATTTAGCTTATTTTCCAAAATGTTGCATCGTTTACATTCCAATTAGGGTTAAGATCTGATATTGAGTTTGGTTTCAGGATAAACTGAAAAACAGACTGCCTATGAGTATTCTCTGTTCCAGCCACTTAATTTTCTTATTGTCCAGATCACACGATGAACACTGGCAAGATTCGGTTATGCACTTAATACTAAAAAATTCCCAACGGGGGGAGTCCTGGACAGAGGCGCCGGAGGACCCTGATAGCGTTGCATCTGGGAAGTTAGGATGTGGGTCGTGACACCTTGGGTGTCTCTGGGAAGTGTTGACTACAGACAGGATTTCTGTGCAAGCGAAATGTCATGACTGAGGTTTCCCTGAACAAATATATAATTTATTGGAGACAGCCGGACCTGGAGGCTCAAGCATGAATCCAGGAGCACTAAATCCCTTTACCAATCCTGAACACTGATCTAAGACACAGTTACTTTTAAAGCATTTCATCTCCCGAGTTCCCCATGTATAAAGGAAGGAATAAAGGTGTCCATCTCACCTCAGCAGAACTCTGGTACAAATTAATTACAGCTTATAAAGGGTTGCAGAGGACTGTCACCAAAGCACAGGTACGACATGGCGATGTTTACACCACACACACGCCCCGGTAGGGACAGAAGTAAATGCTGTTGAAAACTGATGATAAATACTGGGAGGCAAAGTATTTGCTGCAGGTGTGGGGAGGGTGGCACACTGGGGAAGTGAGGGACAGTCTAGCACAGCAGGGAAAACGGCACGTCGGGGCCCGGAGCTGAAGGAGACGCTATTGGCTAGGGTCTGTCATCCAAAGTGGTGGAATTAAATACATGGGCCATACATTGTTTTTCATCCATTCATTTCCTTTGCAGAACTTCATGAGTTCCAGCCATGGCCACACACTAACTGTCGTAAACACCAAATCACGTGAGACACTCGAGTGCCTTTTATTTCAAGAACCCTGCAGGCTGGGGGCACGTGAAATAGTGATCCCAGCAAGGCAGGCTCAGTGTAGTGGAGCTTGGTACAGGAAGGTGCCCTGAGGCAAAGGAGAGATGCACCTGTTCTAATCAGACTCGGGTTGAACGCAGGATTTCTCGAGATGGCATTGGAAGCAAATTGGAGCATGAATCATAGTTTTCCAAATGGAGTGAACTCTAGGTATGAAAAATCTCCCAACCAAGCCCAGTAACAACAGGCTGGCTGTAGGTACTATCTACGTAAGCTTTTAAATGTATGAAAGTTCTCTCTTGATTAAAGGTGATTAATATTTGACTGGACAGTCCTTTGTAAGGGACGCAATGGGAGGCCATGTGGGTGTCGGGGTTGCAGAGTCTTCCGCTGACACAGGCTGCGATGCCCCGTAGGTCCTGTGTCTGCCTCTTCTCCCCTAGGTGCACATTGGTCATCCTTGTCAGAGTCCTAAAGGAGGTTTAAAAATCACGGCATAGTGCTCAAGAAAATCTTGCCCTAACAAAGAAATGGGCCATGAACTATGTGTTTGAATATAAACTCTCCCATCCTCAGCTCCGCCTAACTCAGAACTCTTCTGCTTCTCTTTGACTGCCCAAGACCTCTCCCAGCCTCCCAGCTTGGACGTGTCTCACTGATGCCTACCACAACCTCACTGCATCAGCAAACAAGTCTACGTACCCAAGTGTTTTCTTCTGAAGATAGACAATTTGCTGATTTAATGATAAGTTATGGCGTTAGCAAATGATGACCACCCCATGCTCTACCCCTTTATGGGGGCACACGGGCTTTGTTTTTCAGATGGTGAGTATCCCCTCAAAGAAGCGGAAACATGGAATTTGAAGCACTAGACATTCTTTTGTGAGGAAGGCCATTTAAATGACACCCTGAGGGTAGCCACCCCTGTCTGTTGCAGGTAGGCTCTGCTGTGTGCGTGGAGGCTGTGGCTGCCGCAGGTGCAAGGGTGCTCAAGAACAAGAGCCCTGGGGCCCCCACTTTGCAGCTGCCAGTGGGTGTTTTCAGTCTTAAATATCTGTCCAATCTGGAGCTCACATGCCATTTGGGAGGAGGAGGAAAAGGGAGTGTTCAAGGATGAGGGGAAAAGGGAGGTCAGAAAGCAAGACGGAGACAGACCAGGAGAAGAACTGACAACAGAGAAAAGAGATATTCAGAAAGGTTAAGAAGTTGCCTCACTACCTAGAAAGGAAGAGGGGGGAAAATGTAAAGCTGATCCCATTGTTTGCAAATGTTAGAAAGCTAATATCACCTGAACCAGTGGAGGTGCCAGACGTAAGACAGAGATGAGAGGGGGGAAAGGAGTAAGGGGATGGAGGGACAGAGAAAGACAGAAGGAAAAGGAGAGAGAACGGACATGACTTCTCCCACCAAATCCCAAATTGCTTTTCACCTAAAAGTTCAGGTCAGTCCCAACGAGGTCACAGGGATGTGTGTATCTTCAGAATAAAGCCTTTAATCGGCTGATGGATATGAAAAAATAAATTACTGTGGCAAAATGTAATAAACATTAAAGGGAAAATGATGAGGGTAATATAACTACATTGATTTAACTGGGATGATATAGAGGAATTGTCTGTTTTATAGGTTTCTAGATGTCTATTAGTGGCTCTGTATTAAGGAATAGGGGTGTTCTCTTGATATACTTAAGAGCTGTCAGTAATTCCTATTTCACAGTCCACTGCTTCAATTCAGAAAGTCTGTTCCAGCCCTTGGTGACCCCATCCCAGAGGCACTGGAGGGTGACCAGCTGCCAAAGGTTTGCGTTCAGGCCGCTATCAGGTAAGCTGCTGTATCCTTCAAAATCAAGCTGCGTTGAAGGGGAGCCAATCACTTCAGCCACCTCTCCACTGCCCTCCCACCTTGCTGGACTGTGGGGTCATTTGTTTTAATCACTCAGCACTGGGCTCATTATTCCTGATCTCTTCCGGAGAGAGAAGCCTCCTTGGTAGTTGGAAGTGGTAATGGAGGACATTTAGGGAGCAGGCACCATGCCAGCCCCTGGGAACATATGTCTCCAGAGACAGGACATGGGCCTGGGGGGAGTGGGAGGCAGGAGTGTTGAGAGCAGGGCTCCCTGCTGCTTTCCACTGTGAGAATGTTGCTGACCTGGGACGGCTCCCTGTGTCCCCACGGGCACTGACTCAGGCTCAAGTTATTATTTGCAAGCATTAGTTCTGGCTGCAGACAAGAACTTACCGGGGCAGAGGCCCACGGCAGCCCGGCCACTTTCCCGGTGTCTAGGAGAGGAGCAAGTGCTGCGGTGTCTGGCCTGGCCCCCCAGTGTCAGGCTGTGCACCCTCCAGCCAGGCTGGTTCTTCTCTGGGCTCTGGTGACATTCCTGGCAGAGATGAGACTGAGCCAGGAGGGATTTGACTTCCCTAGAGGGACATTCAACCATGTCTCACACTCTTGACATCACAAACGGTGTGTGTTTGGGTGGGTGGTAAGTGCTGGGAAGCGGTCGGCTGCCTACAGTGCACAGGCAATGGATCCAGCCCCAAGGTCCATAACGCTGATGGAGAATCCGGGGCTGGAGGTCAGCACGATGGCTTTTCCTGTTCTCTCTGGATGGGCCACTGTCCTTTTCTCTGAATTCCAGGCTCCAGCCCATCTCCACTGCCTTCTGCTCCCACTTTCTCTCAGAACATGGGATCCTTTCCCACCTCTGTAATGCTGAACTGAGAATTGCATCCCCACCTCCACTGTTGACACACTGGCCATTCTTCGAGCCCCACCTCAGATTAAAAACTTTCCGCACCCACTAGTGTGTCAGGTTCACATGGCCCTTAGGACCTTCCTCTTTGAATCAGTTAGCTTTTCAGTTTTTATCTGTGGTCCAAGGTCGTCTTTTACTATTAATGAGAAATATCATTTATTAAATTCTTATTATCTACATGGCACTATGTTTTATGAGATATATGTTAAAAGGTATATCATTTAATCTCATACAGCCCTGCAAGATAAATAGTATCCTTGCTTTACAATAGGGACAGGGAAGCTCAGAAAAGTTACATAATTTGTGCAAGGCAACTTTTGGGCACATTATCTGGTCCTCAGGGTCAATAAGGGGTCACTCCTGGATTCCAAACAGATACCCCTGACTCCAAATCTAGGAACACCCTTTCCTCCAGGCAGCAGAAACTCCTCCCTCTCGTATTTTTACAGTGGATGCGGCCTTTTGTAACAGCAAAGAATAAGCCAGCATCTGAGGTTATTGCTAGTGGCAGCTTAGTAAAGCTTGTTAGCTAAGTAATCCCAGTATCTTATGCAAATCAGTTCAGTAGTTGTAGGCCTGCTAGTTGGATTTGGAGCTGGGGGAGAAAATCTGTTCAACACCTTTCCTAGAAGGAGAAGTCATAGAAAATTCTTCTGGGATTAGAACAAACTAATCATAGGGGTGGCCAGATGGCTTCCAGCAGCAAGAAACTACTCAATGATGGAGAGCTCTGTGTCTACAAGTCGCCTATCACTACATAAACATTCACCTCCAGACTTGCATGGCATAGCCCCGAGCATTGGGAATTCAGAAGCATCTGAGCTGGATGGCTGCAGACATCCATATGTTGATTGGGGCTGCACGATTTGTGTTCAGGGTGGCTCATTCACATCACCAGCAAGTTGATGCAGGATAATGACAGGAGGCCTTGGTTCTTTGTCACGTGGGTGTCCCCAGAGAGCTACTCAGGTGTCCTCATTACCCAGCAGCAGAGTAAGAGATCTGGGAGAGAGCCAGGCAGAAGTCACAATCGACACGCGTCTTTTGTGACTCAGCCTCAGAAGTCGTGAACCCTTATTTCCACAAGACCCTCCTGAGTGAAGAGGCCAGCCCTGTTCAGTGTGGGAGGTGAAAACACAAGGTCGTGAATACCAGCAGGTGAGAATCACTGGGGCCACACTATGAGAGAATTATTTTAAAACAGTGTATGAAAATGTTGAGTCAACACTCTAGGTTGCCAAGCCCACACTTGGACTTGAGGGTACCCTGCTAGGTGAGACTTTGATGACAGGGTAATTCAAATCTGGAAGGTTGGAGTGTCTGGGTCTGATTTAGAAAAAGATGCAAAGTTTATGTTCTGTATCACTTCTGGAATACAGGGGTGTCGTTTCAGGGAGTTGAAAGATCAACTAGTCATAAAGATTCCTGGAGTCCTCAAAATGAACAGGCTAGGGAAACAATATAGGCTGCAAATAGAAAAAGGAAAATGGGAGCCATCAGCAAGAGAAAACAATTTATTTTGTTGTTTTTTTTCCTTCTGGAAACATCCAGGAAGATTTTGGTGATAGCTTATTTCTCTCTGATACAAGAGTTTAAAGTAGACAGAAGCTACTAGGCAGCTTACAGACTCCAAAAGACAGAGAACAAGAGGATTACTGCCCGAATACCTAAAGACCGGGGCTGAAGGGGCCAACCCGAGCAGAGAGCTAATGGTTCCATAGAAAACAAAAAACAAAAAACAGAAATACTGGCTCCTGACAAGAGAAGATAGTTAGAGGGGTCCCAGGACAGTTGGGAGACTAAAGGCAAAATTTTGTGTCTCATCGGGCTCATGCCCTCCTCCGCCCCACCTCGGAAAGAGTGCCTCGCTTCTGGGGGACGTGACAAAGGTCATCCAATAGGCTCTCCTGTCAACAGGCAGCCGACGTCATGCCAATATAAAGCTTAACAGGTGTGTTGAATACTATTTTCTACTAATTAAACTCTTCTTTTTTATTGTTGGGGATTCACTGAGGATAGAAAGATCCAGGTTATGCTAATTGCATTTGTCAAGCAAAGTCCCCTCCAATGAATGTGTTTCTCCCCTAAGAGGTGGGCCAAACGCCCGTGACCTCCCCACCCCAATGTACCTTTGTGTTAGAACACTTTGCTGACTTTTCGGGTGTTCCAAGGATCTTTATTAATGGGTAGTAGCTACTTATAATACCCTATGAAGCTTATTATCATGGGAAAATTGGGAGAAAAGAAACCTGAATAGAAATGTTACAGCAGTCAGTACTAACAAGGGGTTAGACCATGTGGTGAAAGCAATACTGGTCATCGAGAAACAGAAGTCAACTCGAGGCCAGGTAGCTTTGTTAGCAGCAGGGATTCTGTGTCCAGGATGTGGGGTATGAATCATAATTCTCTCCTTACTAGCTGCATAGCTTGTTCATATTATAAGCAGTCCCCAACTTACGATGGTTCAATTTATGATGTTTCGACTTTATGATGATATGAAAGTGTCTTAGTTCTGATGAGGTTTGAATTTGATCATTTCTAAGGCTAGTGATAGGCTGTACATGAGATATTCAACAATTTTATTATCAAACAGGCTTTGGGTTAAATAAATTTGCCCAGCTGTAGGGTCATGTAAGGGTTTAGAGCATAAGGTGGACTAGGCTAGGCTAGGATGTTTGGTAGTTTGGGCGAATTAAATACACTGTGTTTTTAACTCAAGATGGATTTACCAGGACATAACTTTATCATAAATCAAGGAGTATCTCTAATTTATCTGTGACTTGGTTTCTTTACCTAAAAACCATAACATTAATATTACCAACCTTCACCAGCCTGGGGGCTCACTCCTGTAATCCCAGTGCAGAGTTGGTCAAAGCAACAGGATCACTTGGGGCCATGAGTTCAAGACCTACCTGAGCAACATAGAAGACTCATCTCTACAAAAAAATACAATTAAATGGGTAGCGCCTGTGACTCAGTGGGTAGGGTGCCGCTCCCATATACTGAGGGTGGCAGGTTCGAATCCAGACCCGGCCAAACTGCCGGGAAAAAAAAAATACAATTAAAAATATCACCTACCTCACTGGATTATTGATATCTTTAAATGAGCTACTAATGTGAAGTCCTCTGGCTGTGACCAGGCGAATGGCATACTTCAGATGTGTGAACGTTTGATCAGAAGTTCATGCTATTGCCCTACTACTACCCATTTCATGCTTGTTTAGTTTTAACTATTTCAACAAGACATTCAAATAATGTAAAGAAAATGAACATTTTAATACAAATAAGTATTGGGCTACAGCAGCCAGTATATTTCAGAAAAAATAACCTGCACTTGGTTTGGACCACATTAAAGTTACCATATGCTAAAAAGAAGCTTTCCAGAAGAGAAATCATCTCTTTTGAGTTTGAAACTGCAAAATACAATCATGGGGTGGCACCTGTATGTGACAGTCCAAGTAGCTCTTGTCCAAACTGAATAATTCTATAAGAAATGGGAAAACTAGAGGCCCCATTTCCTGGGCTGCTCTTAACAGTCTAAGGAGATTGGCAGTGAGCTGGTCCAGTTCATCTTGTTCAAAGCTACCAGGCTGTTCCCCCGAGAGTCCATCATTCTGAGTCTTTTGCAAAATAAACTAGGCCCGTGTATCTGTTGGGAACAGGGTATTCGATATCACTCGTAAAAATCAAAAGAGCTTGTCTGGTTCCTTTGCTGTCTTGAGTAGATGGAGTTGCCACGCTGGGGAAATGGTGATATAGCCCCCACAGCTGACGCTTCCAGCCAGTCTCAGGCCTCCGTAGTAATAGATTTTCCACTCCAAGTGTTCTTACTTGAGTGACTTCAAGTTAAACTGATGAAAGGAAAGTAGCAATTACCACTCTGACATGTTCTTGTGAACGGCTATTGGTCTCCAATGCCATTTTTTTTTTAGACTGTAGTTGTCATTCACTTCTGTCTTGCTGGAGAGTGAGGCAAAATGGAATAAAGATGTTGACAACAAAAGACAGAACTCCTGGGGGTTTGGGAAAATCCTCCACCAACCAACCAGATTAAAACTTTGTCCTTGAATATGCTCCCTGACTATTCTCAGAACTGTTTCCAAGTCATGAACCCTCTCCCAACCTTGAAGAACATTTGCCCATTCTTTATTTAACCTTAAACAGATGAAGCCAGTATCTCCAGGGTCAATGGTGCTTACCTAGCAATACCGTTGCTCACTGTGCCCCCAAGGGTAATGTCTTTTAACCAACGTGTAGCCCCAAATCACCTGAGGTTTTGAAAATCAGGCCCCCTTTCCTTCATCCTCAAGGATGCACTGACTCAGAGCCTCCTTGCACATTTGATCAACAGTCTGTAGGACTCTCTGGTGCGTACCCCTCCTGAAGGGATAATGACGCTCCATCTCGCTCCAGGGGACAGCCTTGCTCCCAGAGGCCAGGAGAAGGCAGCAGGGCCGGTTGTGCTCAGCCGCTCTGCCCTGTGCTGCCTCTCTGCTTCTGCGCAGATGCACCCACGCCCAGGCCTGCCTCCTGCATTTCGTTTTACCAACACTTCCTTTTTATTTTCTTCTAGACTAATGGAACAGACATTTCTCAAGATTGAAGTGGAATTGGGAATCAGGAAATTGTGTTCAGAAAAGGAAGACACAAGTTACATGACCTAAGAAAGAGACACACCATCAGATGAAAGGGAGACAGCTCTGGAATCACAGAGCAACCGTGGGAAACGCTCTTCAGATTTGTCTGATTCAAGGTTTCCAGGCCACATTATACAGGAGAGCAATTCTCAAACTGTGGCCTGTAGTGCCCTAGGGTGCCCCACACCTCCTTAGGGGTTCATGAGATCAAAACTATTTTTATAAAACTACCAAGACATTATTTGTCTCATTCATTGTATTTGACATTTGTACCAATCGGTCAAAAGCAATTCTGGCACCTTAGCGAGAGTGATGGTGCGGGCTTGAGCGGTGCCGGGAGCTACTGTATTCTTCACTGTCATGCGTTTGCAGTAATTCTGTTTAAAGTTAGTTTCACATAAGAAGTTTCTTAAGAAGAAGTAAACAATATTAATTCCATTCAATCTTGATTCATGGGTGCATATCTGCTTTCTACAAGATCACGCTTGATAGAATGGGAAGTACGCAAAGGAATTGTGGTGTGTGACCATAGGAGGGTGGTTTTGTGAAAAAAATGCATTTGTACGATTGCTTGAGGTGCACAGGTCCATCTACCTTTTTTCATGAAACACTATTTTTTTCTTGAAAAAACGACGGACAAGCAACTTGTGGTTATACAAACTTGGATATTTGATCCTTTTGTGTAGTGAATGAAGCAAGCCAGTTAGAGCACGGTTTCCACTTTTATCATTGGCAACAAATACTGTTATCTTGTGATGATTGATGGTACTTTTCACTATTGATACAAGGGGAACATATAACTTTGGATTTCTTATCTTCCCAGTGTTTTCTAAATGACTGATTCATGGTATTATTGAAGCTTACATGAGTGAAAGACTTCAAAATACAAGGCAGACAGAACTGATGGATTTTAACGTTTCCGATTCTACATCACGACTAACATTTAAGAAACTAAAAATTTTCAGTCTTGGTGTTATATCAAAGAACATTATCCACAATTAACCAAAGGCTATTATTAAATTAAAATACACTTCCCTTTTCCAATTATATATTTCATGATTGAATGTGAAGGCAGATATAGGAATCCTGTTGTCCCCCATTAAGTCTGGTACTAAAGAGATTTGCATAAATACAAATGTACTCTATTTTTTAAATGTACTTTATTTTCTGATATCACTTAAAACATAATTCTCTGAAAGAAGACATGGTATTTCCAGCATGTTCTGATAGATACAACAGCCTGTTTTTGTTTTGGAGTTTATTTGTTAGACTGGGTCTTGTTCTGTTACCCTGGCTAGAAAGCCATGGCGTCATTATAGCTCATAGAAACCTCAAATTCCTTGGCTCAAGAGATCTGGCCAAGCCTTCCAAGTAGACACTACACCTGGCTAAGTTTTCTATTTCTTGTGGAGATGGGGGTCTCGCTCTAGCTCAGGCTGCTCTTGAACTCCTGGCCTTACCAGGCCTCTCAGCTGGACTGACTCCAGAGTGTTATGATTACCGGTGTGAGCCACAGAGCCCAGCCTCAGCCTTTTCCTACAGCTTGTGCTTTGTGCTGGGACACGGGACATTGCTAAGCCTCTTGCTGCCTGTGTCACATGTCTCTAGGAAACCTTATCTCAACCCGAATAAATGAGATGGTATTTTTCTGGTAAGCTTAGGGACCTTAACCTCACATCTAATACATATTATTATCTCTTTAGAGTTGACATGTGAATATCAATTTTTTTTTTTTTTTTTTGAGACAGAGCCTCAAGCTGTCACCCTGGATAGAGTGCTATGGCATCACAGCTCACAGCAACCTCCAACTCCTGGGCTCAAGCGAGTCTCCTGCCTCTGCCTCCCAAGTAGCTGGGACTACAGGCG
>CAUYRH010157914.1:0-17264 GCA_963574655.1 Perodicticus potto | reverse complement strand
TGCTGTGCTGTTTACCTTAAAACTGCCTTGCTGTTTATCTCTAGTTCTGAGCATCTGGACTTTTTACTCCCTGTTTTGGCTTCTGCCAGTTTCTTCTCAGCGAAGGTCAAACCTCAGCCATAGCAGGAGCAAAAGCGGGGGAGTCCCCCGTGGCTTCCCACAGTAGTCCTCCTCGACCTGTTATGGGAAAGGGAGATACCTTCAGAAATGGAAATTTCTTTTATAAATGTAACTTTCCTTTACATGCATCTCTCTTGCAACTCATGCATCTCTTGCCTTTCAGTGCTCTTTAGCTCAAAATGATTCATATGCGAAAGAGGCATATTTGGGGATGGCATCTTCTGGTACCCTTTACTTTGTGTATGGAAATGGGCCCTGACCTCCAATTTTATTAGTTGCCCTCATGGTTCATACCGGTTTATATTCCTCACCTTTCACCATGGTTCAACCTTAGAAGACTAGGGGACAGGAAGGCATCTCACTCTCCTTCATGCCCACCTCTCTTTCCCTCTCCCTCCTATCAATTTCTTCCTCATATCAGAAGAATTTTCTTTTACTTCTTTATCCTCTTTGGCAGCGACTTGCCCCATATTATTTCCTTTTCCCTGGAACCGTTACTTATACTCCCCACTTTCCTGTGAGTCATGCTGACAAAAGTGATGCAGCAAACAAGATTCCAAGTTAGGATACAGAGGAATGAACATGCATGTAACACTTCAACATATAACCTCCATCCAGGTTAATACAAAAGATATAAAGTCATCATCTTTTTAATGGCCAAATAGTATTCCAAGGTATTCGTCTACCACAGCTTGTTAATCCATTCCTGGGTTGGTGGGCATTTAGGCTGTTTCCGCATTTTGGCAATTATAAATTGAGCTGTGATAAACAGTCTGGTGCAAATTTTGATGATTATAAATTGAGCTGTGATAAACATTCTAGTGCAATCCTTATGGTAAACGTATTTTTTTTTCTTCTGAGTAGATGCCCAGTAATGGCATCTACCCAGACGGGTAGGCCTAGCTTGAGTTCTTTGAGGGTTCTCCATACTTCCCTTCCAAAAAGGTTGTTTTAGTTTGCAGTCCCACCAGCAGTGTAGAAGTGTTCCCTTCTCTCCATATCCATGCCAGCATCTATAGTTTTGATTTTGTGATATGGGCCATTCTCACTGGGGTTAGATAGTATCTCAGGGTGGTTTTGATTTGCATTTCTCTAATAATTAGGGATGATGAGCATTTTCATATGTTTGTTAGCCATTCATCTGTCTTTTTTAGAGAAGGTTCTATTCATCCCTTTTGCCCATGTGGGATTGCTGGCTTTTTCATGTGGATTAATTTGAGTTCTCTGTAGATCCTAGTTATCAAGCTTTTGTCTGATTCAAAATATGCAAACGTCCTTTCCTATTGTGTAGGTTGTCTTCTTGCTTTGGTTGTTGTCTCCTTAGCTATAAGAAGCTATTCAGTATAATTAAGTCTCATTTCTTTATTTTTGTTGTTGCAATTGCCACGGAAGTCTTCTTCATATAGTCTTTCCCCAGGCTGATATCTTCAAGTGTTTTTCCTATGCTTTCTTCAAGAATGTTTATAGTTTCATGCCTTAAATTTAGGTCTTTCATCCATCTTGAATCAATTTTTGTGAGTGGAGAAGGGTGCAGGTCCAGTTTCAGTCTTTTACATGTGGATATCCAGTTTTCCCAGCACCATTTTTTTTTTTTTTGAGACAGAGTTTTACTATGTCACTCTCAGTAAAATGCTGTGGCATCACAGCTCACAGTAACCTTAAATTCTTGGGCTTAAGTGATTCTCTTGCCTCAACTTCCCATGTAGCTGGAACTACAGGTACCCATCACAACACCCGACTATCCCAGCACCATTTATTAAATAAGGATTCTTTCCCCCAGTGTATGTTCTTGTTTGATTTATCAAAGATTAGGTGGCTAGAAGATGTTAGTTTCGTTTCCTGGTTTTCTATTCAATTCTAAATGTCTATGTCTCTATTTTTGTGCCAGTACCATGCTGTTTTGACCACTATGGCCTTGTAGTATAGCCTAAAGTCTGGTATGCTGGTGGTCCTAGCTTTGTTTTTATAACTAAGAAGTGCCTTAGCTATACGGTTTTTTTCTGGTTCCATACAAAATGAATAATTATTTTTTCCAAGTCTTAAAATTATAATGTTGGGATTTTAATAGGAATGCCGTTGAATCTGTAGATTGCTTTGGGAAGTATAGACATTTTAATGATATTGATTCTTCCCAGCCATGAGCATGGTATGTTCTTCCATTTGTTAAAAGCCTCTGCTATCTGTTTTCTTAGGGTTTCATAATTTTCTTTATAGAGGTCCTTCACCTGTTTTATTAGGAATATTTCTAGGTATTTCATTTTCTTTGAAACTATGGTGAAGGGGATTGTGTCCTTAATTAGCCTCTCATCTTGGCAGTTATTGGCATATACAAAGGCTACTGACTTGTGGACATTGATTTTATATCCTGAGACATTACTGTATTTTTTGATTACTACCAGGAGTCTTGTGGTTGAGTCTTTGGGGTTCTCTAAATATAAAATTGTATTTTCAGCAAAGAGGGAGAGTTTGACCTCCTCTGCTCCCATTTGGATGCTCTTTATTTCCTCCCTTCTCTTGCTTGATTGTATTGGCTAGAATTTCCAGCACTGTGTTGAATAGTAGTGGCAATAGAGGACAACCTTGTCTGGTTCCAGTTCTAAGTGGAAAAGCATTCAGTTTTACTCCATTCAATAAAATATTAGCTGTGAGTTTGTCATAGATAGCTTTGACCAGTTTAAGAAATGTGCCACCTATGCTTATACTCTTCAATGTTCTAATTAGAAAGAGATGCTGGATTCTAGTGAATGCTTTTTCTGCATCTACTGAAAGAATCATATGGTCTTTGTTTGTGCTCCTGTTGATATGGTGAATAATGTTTATGGATTTGTGTATACCAGCCTTGCATTCCTGGGATAAAACCTACTTGATCATGATGTATGACTTTTTTGATGATAAGTTGTAATCTAGTTGCTGGGATTTTTTTGTTGTTGTTGAGACAGAGTTTCACTGTGTCATCCTTGGTAGAGTGCCAAGGTGTCACAGCTCACAGCAACCTCAAACTCTTGGTCTTAAGTGATTCTCTTACCTAAGCCTCCCAAGTAGCTAGGACTACAGGCACCCACTATAATACCCAGCTACTTTTTATTGTTATTGTTGTCTTGTTTTTTTGCAGGCCCTGGCTGGGTTCCAGACCTGGTGTATGTGGCCGGCACTGTAACCACTGAGCTATGGGTGTTGAGCCTATTTGCTAGGATTTGTTGAGAACTTTTCCATCTATATTCATTGGTGAAATTGGTCTGAAGTTCTCCTTTTTAGTTGGGTCTTTTCCTGGTTTTGGTATCAGGGTGATGTTTGCTTCATAGAACATGTTGGGGAAGATTCCTTCTTCCTCAATTTTTTGGGAATAATTTCTGGAGTATGGGAATAAGCTCTTCTTTGAAAGTTTGATAGAATTCTTGTGTGAAGCCTTCTGGACCAGGGCATTTTTTTTGTTGGGATATTTTTTATTGTTTCTTTGATCTCAGTGCTTGAAATTGGTCTGTTCAGAAAATCTATTTCTTCCTGGCTAAGTCCAGGGAGAGGGTGTGATTCCAAATATTGATCCATTTCCTTCACATTGTCAAATTTCTGGGCATAGAGTTTCTTCTAGTATTCAGAGACAATCTCTTGTATCTCTGTGGCATCTGTTGTTGCTTCCCCTTTATCATTTCTGATTGAGGTTACTAGAGAGTTTACTTTTCTATTTCTAGTTAGTCTGGCCAAAGGTTTATCTATTTTATTCATTTTTTCAAAAAACTAACTCCTTATTTCATTAATTTTCTGAATGATTGTTTTGTTTTCAATTTTATTAATCTCTGATTTAATTTTGGATATTTTTTTTCTTCTGCTGGGTTTAGGCTTAGATCGTTCTTTTTCCAATTCCATAAGATGGCTTGTGAGTTTGTTGATGCACTCTCTTTATGCTTTTTGGAATTAGGCATCCCAAGGGATACATTTTCTTCTCAGAACTGCTTTTGCTGTATCCCACAGGTTTTGGTAACTTGTGTCTTCATTGTTGTTATGCTCAAGGAAGTTAATAATTTCCTCTTTTATTTCTTCTTGCACCCAACTGTCACTCAGCATAAGTTTGTTTAATTTCCATGCCTTTGTGTGGAGTTGAACATTTTTGGTAGAGTTGAATTCCACCTTTAATGCCTTGTGGTCTGAGAAGATACAAGGT
The DNA here is from genome assembly GCA_963574655.1 of Perodicticus potto. Lineage (NCBI taxonomy): Eukaryota > Metazoa > Chordata > Mammalia > Primates > Lorisidae > Perodicticus > Perodicticus potto. Next base: position 12,985 of record CAUYRH010157914.1, on the reverse strand, counting down.
AAAAGTTCAGTTCTTTTAATTCTGTTAAGGTTTGTTTTGTGTCCTAGGATATGATCAACTTTGGAGAATGTTCCATGGGCCAATGAGAAGAATGTATATTCTTTAGCTTTGGGAGGGAGTGTTCTATATACATTTATCAAGCACAGTGGTTCTAGGGTCTCATTTAAGTCCCTTATATCTTTGTTTGTTTAGAAGGATCTGTCCAGCGCTGTAAGAGAAGTGCTAAAGTTTCCTGTTATTATGATGTTATAGGATGTCATGTTGCTTGTTTCAAAAATCTGGGAGCATTTAAGTGGGTGCACAAATATTTAGAATTGAAATATCTTCTTGTTGTATTTTTCCATTGACCAACATGAAGCATCCATCTTTATCATTTTTGATTTTAGTTGCTTTAAATCCAATTGTATCTTAAAATAAGATTGCAACCCCTCTTTTCTTCTGAATCCTGTTTGTCTGAAAAACTATCTTCCAACCCTTAATTCTGAGTTCTGTTTTTTGAGACTAGGTGTGTTTCCTGCAGACAGCAAATGGATGGCTTGTGTTTTTTCATCCAATCAGCCCATCTATGCCTCTTCAGTGGGGAATTCAAGCCATTAACATTTATTGAGATAAGCGATAAGTGTGGCAGCATTCTATTCATCTTATTTTGTGACAGTCCTGTTGCTTAGTTTTATCTTTTGCATCATTGTGGATGCTAGGTTCTGTTCTTTATTTTCTGGGTGCTTACTTAGCTGGTGGTCCATTGTGATGCTAAATGTGTAGAACAGGTTGAAGTATTTCCTGTAGAGGGTGGGTCTTATTGTGGCCAAAATTTCCTCAATGTTTGCATATCAGTAAAGGATTTGATTTCTCTGTCAATTTTGAAGATTTGCTTAGCAGGATATAGAATTCTAGGCTGGAAATTGTTTTGTTTAAGTAGATTAAAGGTAGATGACCATTGTCTTCTGGCTTGAAAAGTTTTATTAGAGAAGTCTGCAGTCACCCTGATGGATTTGCCCCTGTAAGTCAATTGGCGCTTACTCCTGGCAGCTTGCAGAATCTTTTCTTTTATCTTGACTTTGGATAGGTTCATCACAAGGTCCAACATCCTTCTGAAAGGAGTATGTCAGAATCTTCAGTGATATTTGGGAAATTTTCATTTGTAATACTCTGTAAATGGCTTCCATTCCTCTGGGACATTCTTCTTCCCCTTCTGGGATACCTATAACTCATATGTTTGAATGCTTCATAAACTCCCATAATTCTGTCAGTGAATGTTCTGCTTTTTCTCTCTTCTTTTCTGCCTCTTTAACTATCTGAGTTATCTCAAGAGCTTTGTACTCTACTTCTGAGATTCTTTCTTCTGCATGGTCTACTCTGTTGTTTATACTTCTGTATTGCATCTTTAAGTTCCCTAATTGACTGCTTCAGTTCCTTCGGCTCTGCTATATCCTTTTATATTCTTCATATGGTTCATCTCTTACTTGATTCTGTTTTTGGATTTTCTTTTGGTTATTTTCCACTTTCTCAGCAATTTGCTTCATTATTTTTATCATCTGAATTTTAAATTCCCCTTCTGTCATTTCTTTACTTTTTTTATTGTTGGGGATTCATTGAGGGTACAAGAAACCAAGTTATACTGACTGCATTTGTTAGGTAAAGTCCCTCTTATAACTGTGTCTTGTCCCCAAAAGGGGTGTCACACACTGAGACCCCCACCCCCTCCCTCCTTCCCTCTCTTTGCTCTTCCCTTCCCTACCCCCACTGTGTACTAGGTCATTAATTGTCCTCATATCAAAACTGAGTACATAGGATTCTGGCTTCACCATTCTTATGATGCTTTACTAAGAATAATGTGTTCCACTTCCATCCAGGTTAATACAAAGGATGTAAAGTCTCCATCTTTTTAAATGCCTGAATAGTACTCCATGGTATACATCTACCAAAATTGTTAATCCATTCCTGGGTTGGTGGGAATTCAGGCTATTTTCAGATTTTGGCAATTATAAATTGAGCTGTGACAAACAGTTTAGTGCAAGTGTCTTTATTTTCTTTATAGGTGGAATCCTTTGCAGTCGCTACCTCATGGTTCATTGGGGGGTTGCTCTGGACTGGTTTTTTATGTTGCCAGGATTTTTCTGCTGTTTCTTCCTAAGTATTTTTTTTTTTTTTACCTGTTTCCTTGCCCTAATTTTCCTTTCACTTCCTCTTGCTCTTTAAGTTACCATTCTTTTGACCTAAGGTTTTGATGAGTCCTTTTGGTACGGCACTAAAGGGATGAGAAGATTGAAGAGCAAGAAGGGAAAAAATATTTTAAAAAAGAAAGGAGAGGGGGTGAGTAAAAGGGAATATTGACAAAAAGAAGAGAGGAACAAAAAGAGGGAGACAGGAGTAATAAAGGTGTACAGTAGGGTACTTTGACCCACCCCTTAAAAACACTTTCAATGTCTCATGGTCGAGTCTTTGGGGTTCTCTAAGACCATATTGTCAGCAGAGAGCAAGAGTTTGACCTCCTCTGTCCCCAATTGGATGCCCTTTATTTTCTTCTTTGCCTGATTGTATTGGCTAGAACTTCCAATACTATGTTGAATCATAGTGGTAACAGAGGACAACGTTTTCTGGTTCTAGTTCTAAGTAGAAAAGCATTCACTTTTACTCCATTCAGTATAATATGAGCTGTGGGTTTGCCATAGATGGCTTCAATCAGATTAAGAAAAATGCCACACTGGCTTGGGGTCCATAGCACAGTGGTTATAGCTCCGGCCACATGCACCAAGGGTGGCAAGTTTGAACAACAATGACAACTGCAAAAAAAGAAAGAGAGAGAGAAAGAGAAAAGAAAAGAAAAATGCCACCTATGCCTAAATTCTCAAGTGTTCCAATTAGAAAAGGATGCTAAATTTTATGGAATGCTTTTTCTGCATCTATTGAGAGGATCATATGGTCTTTGTGTTTGCTCCTGTTTGATAGGGTGAATTACCCTTATGGGTTTACATATGTTTAACCAGACTTGCATCCCTGGGATGAAACCTACTTGATTGTGATGAATAAGTTTTTTAATGTGTAGCTGTAATTTATTAGCTAGAATTTTATTGAGAATTTTTTCATGTATATTCATTAGTGAAATTGGCCTAAAATTCTCCTTTTTAGTTAGATCTTTTCCTGGTTTTGGTATCAGGGTGATGTTTGCTTCATAGAACATGTTGGGGAAGATACCTTCCTTCACAATTTTTTGGAGTAATTTCTTCAGCATGGGTATAAGCTCTTCCTTGAAGGTTTGATAGTATACTGGTGTGAAGCCATTTGGACCAATGCTGTTGTTGTTATTGTTCTTGCTTCTAAGTTCTTGAAATCAGTCTGTTCAAGAGCTCTATTTCTTGTTGATTAAGTCTAGAGAGAGGGTGTGATTCCAGGTATTGATCCATTCCCTCCACATTATCAAATTTCTGGGCATAGTTTCTTATAACACTCAGAGATAATCTCTTGTATCTCTGTGGCATGTTATTTCTCCTTTATCATTTCTGATTGAGGTTATTTGAGATTTTCACTTTTCTGTTTCTAGTTAATATGAGCAAAGGTTTATCAATTTTGTTTTTTTGAAAAACTAACTTTTTTTTTTTTTTTTGAGAGTCTCACTTTGGCATGTAGATGGTTTCAATCAGATTACGAAAAATGCCACACCGCCTCAGTGTCCATAGCACAGTGGTTACAGTGCTGCCCATATATACTTAGGGTCACAGGTTTGAACACAGCCCAGGCCAGCTAAACAACAATGATGACTGGAAAGAAAGGAAAAAAAAAAAAAAAGAAAGATGGAAGGAAGAGAGGGAGGGAGGGAAGGAGGAAGGGAGAAAGGAAGGGAGAAGAAAAGAAAAATGCCACCTATGCCTAAATTTTTAAGTGTTCCAATTAGAAAAGGATGCTGAATTTTATGGAATGCTTTTTCTACATCTATTGAATCATATGGTTTTCGTTTTTATTCCTGTTTGTTAGGGTGAGTGCCATGGCACCCTCAGTAGAATGCCATGGTGTCACAACTCACAGCAACCTCACACTCTTGGACTCAGTGATTCTCTTGCCTCAGCCTCTCAAGTAGCTGGGACTACAGGTCCCTGCAATAATGCCTGCCTGTTTTTAGAGATGGGGTCTCTCTCGTGTGCAGACTGGTCCCAAACCAGTTAGCTCAGGCAATCCACCTGTCTAGGCCTCCCAGAAAACCCAACATTTTGTGTCATTACTTTTCTTTTGTGATTCTTTTGATTTTAATTTCATTCCTCTCTGTTTTAATTTTGGTTATTTCATTTCTTCTGCTGGGTTTGGCATTAGATTGTTTTCCTTTTTACAATTCCATGGGATTGTTCATGAGTTTGTTGCTGCACTCTATTTCTGTTTTTTGATTGTAAGTATCTAATGTGATAAATTTTCCTCTTAAGACTGCTTTTGCTGTATCCCACAGGTTTTGGTAACTTGTGTCTTCATGTTGTTATGTTTGAGGAATTTAACAATTTCTTCTTTTATCTCTTTCTGAACCCAACTATCATCCAGCATAAGGTTGTTTAATTTCCAAGTCTTTGTGTGGGGATGAACATTTTTGTTGGAATTGATTCTGTGAAGATACAAGGTGTAATTTCTATTCTTTAAATTTTGCTGAAGTTTTATTTGTATCCTAGGATGTGCTCAATTTTGGAGTATGTACCACGGACTGATGAGAAAAATGTATATTCTCTAGCTTTGGGATGGCGTGGTCTGTATATGTCTATTAATCCAATTTGTTCTAGGGTCACATTTAAGTCCTTTATATCTTTATTTAGTTTCTGTTTAGAAGATCTGTCCTGTTCTGTCAGAGGGGTGTTAAAGTCCCCGACTATTATGGTGTTATGGTACAACATATTGCTCAGACCCATCAAGGTCTCTTTCATAAATCTGGGAACATTTTAGTTGGGTGCATAAATATTTAGAATTGAAATGTCATCTTGTTGTATTGTTCCTTTGACCAGTAGAAAGTGTCCATCTTTGTCTTTCTTAACTTTAGTTGCTTTAAATCTGCTTGTATCTGAAAATAAGATTGCAACCCCTCCTTTCTTCTGATTTCCATTTGTTTGAAATACTGTTTTCCATCCCTTAACCTTGAGTCTTGATTTGTCCTTCAAGGCTAGGTGCATCTCCTAGAGACAGCATATGGATGGCTTGTGCTTTTTTATCCAATCAGACAGGCTGAGAGTCTTCAGTGGTGAATTCAGTCCATTGACATTTATTGAAAGAATTGATAAGTGTGGAGGAGTTCTATCCAAATTATTTTGTGAAAGTCCGTTGTGTAGTTTTATCCTTTGCACCATTGTAGAAGCTAAGTTTTGACCTTTAGCTTCCGGTGTTTGCTGGTGGTCCATTGTGGTGGTCAGTGTTGAAAATAGGTTTAAGTATTTCCTGTAGAGCTGGTCTGTGGTGGCTAATTTCCTCAGTGCTTGGATATATGCAAAAGATTTGATTTCTCAGTGAATTTTGAAGCTAGTTTAGTAAGATATAGAATTTTGAGCTTAAAATTGTTTTGCTTAAGAATATTGAAAGTGGATAACCATGTTCTTCTGGCTTGGCAAGTTTCAGTTGAAAAGTCTGCTGTCATCCTAATGGCTTTGCCTCTGTAGGTCAGTTGGTGCTTACTCCTGGCTACTTGCAGAATTTTTTCTTTCATCTTGACTTTGGAAAGGTTTATTACAATGTGTCTTGGAGAGGCTCTGTTTTGAGTTGAGATGACCCAGAGTTTGATATCCATCTGAAAGGAGTGTGCCAGCGTCTTTAGTAAAACTTGAGAAGTTTTCATTTATGATAGTCTCAGTAGGGTTTCCATTCCTTTGGGACAATCTTCTTCCCCTTCAGGGATCCCTATTAATCACAGGTTTGAATGCTTCATGGAGTCTCATAGTTCTCTAAGTGCCTGTTCTGCTTTCTTGCTCTTTTTTTCTGCCTCTTCAACTACCTGGGTTAACTCGAAAATTTAGCTCTGAGATTCTTTCTTCTCCATGTTCTAACTTATTTTTGATACTTTTAACTGCATCTTTACATTCCCTGATTGTCTCCTTCATTTCCGTAAGCTCCACCATATCCTTTCTATATTCTACATATCTCTTGTCCAACCTTTGGTTCTGTCTTTCCATTTTCTTGTCCATTCCTTTTATTATCTTTATCATCCATATTTTAAATTCCCTTTCTGTCAAGTCCATTAATTCTTTATAGCTGGAATCTTCTGCGGTAGCTGCCTCATGGTCCCTTGGGGAGTTGCTGTTTTGGTTTTTCATGTTGCCTGAATTTTTCTGTTGGTTCCTCCTCATATATTGTCTTCTTGTTTGCCTCCTTGTTCTCCCTTTTCCTTCCTACTGCCTCCTTTGTTTCAAACAGAAGTCCTTGCTCTTGATGACAGTATGTTCCAATATGTTTCTGGGACACCAGGTGGAGCTGTGGTTGTTTTAGGAGACCCCACAGCCAGCAACCTCTATGGTCCTTATTCCAAACTTAGTTGCCTTTAGTGATCACCTGATTGTTTCCTCAGCATTCAGACCCTGCTGGGTTGGGATTTCAAAACTCACAAGAATCCTTCAGGGGAAGACCTCACAGTTCCCCCTGACTCCCAATCCTGTGGGGTTCAAGAGTCCCTCAGCCTGTTCCAAGAGTGTAGCTCTGATCCCAGTAGGCACAATTAAGATGGCCATGCTTTAGGCCCCTGCTAAAACCTTCTCATGACCTTCCCACAATGGCAACCCCCTAGCCACCAAGACCCTCTCAGTATGGCTGCCTTGCCAGCCAACAAACCTATGGCAAATCCACTCCAACCAGCACTCAAATCTGGTTGCTGTACACTGGTCAAGTCTGCCCACTCTTCCAAGCTTTCCACTCAATGTGCAGCTTCCTCCAACAACTGGAAACTCTAGAAAAACTTCCTCCCATCCCCTCTGTGGGGGCCAGCCAATCCCAGCCAGTTGCAATCACTTGCCCAACTCATCAGATTTCCACTGCTCTGGATCATATGCTGTATCTAGCTCACCACACCTCCTTGCTGGATGCCCTGAGCTATGACTTTTGGAAAGGTTCCCACACCAGGTATGGCTGGGTTATCTTTTTCCTTAGTCACTCTAGGAGAGCTCAGCTCAATGATCCTTCTGGATTGCTATCTTCTAGTTTTTCTCTATTAGTACATTTTCAAAAAACGAATGAATGAAATACATAAAAATACCACACTGGTCACTACCTTAGACATAGTTTAATATTTATTTGCAAAAATCAAGTGAAAATCAAAATACATTTTTCCCTCAAAGCAAACAAATTCACTAATTGAAAGGTATCAATTTTTTCATAGTAGAAATAAAGTATGTAATATTTAAGCTTTTGAATTATACTTTATTTTCTAAGAAAAAGGCTATAAAATACAGGGTTTTTAAATACCAAAATGGATGATACATGTTCAGGCTTGCTCCAAAGACTCACATTCATTATAAACAATTATATACTTCAGAGAGATGAACAAATCATCCTCTATAAATACTAATTTGTTATATTCTATATAACCTACTATAAACACCTTAATTTTATGTTATTACTTTTCAAAATATTTCAAACTAGTCAATTTTTTTCCCTTGTGCCTAAGTTTTCTTATTTATAATTTGGGTGCTTATCCCTTTCCATAGATTTACCAAAATTAAATGGTTTTTTGCTAATAAAAACTGTCCTGGAGGCTTGGTGCCTGTGGCTTAACAGGCTAAGATGCCAGCCACTTACACTTGAGCTGGCGGGTTCGAATCCAGCCTGGGCCCGCCAAACAATGACAGCTGCAACCAAAAAATGGCTAGGCATTGTGGCGGGTGCCTGTAGTCCCAGCTACTTGGGAGGCAGAGGCAGGAGACTCGCTTGAGCCCAGGAATTGGAGGTTGCTGTGATCTGTGATGCCACAGCACTCTATCCAGGGTGACAGCTTGAGGCTGTCTCAAAAAAAAAAAAAAAAAAAAACTGTCCTGGAAATGTTAGTAACATAGTAAAGTCACATCAAGTACATACAGATTTTTTATTTTAAAAAAGAGTGATTTACTCAGGCATCGTGGCTCACACCTGTAATCCTGGCCCTCTGGGAGGCTGAGGCAGGTGGACTGCTGAAGCTGATGAGTTCCAGACCAGCATCAGCAAGAGCAAGATCCCATCTCTGCTAAAAATAGCAGGGCACTATGGCAGGCACTCATAGTCCCAGCCACTCAAGAAGCCGAAGCAGGAGGATGGCTTCAGCCCAAAGCTTGAGGTTGCTGTGAGCTATGACACTATAGCATTCTACTCAGCACAACAGAGTGAGACTTTGTCTCAAATTAAACAAACAAACAAACAAAAACCAGTGATTTTGAATCTTCCTCCCAGGTAAAGCTATAAAGTCAGAGCCAGATCCATACTTTCTAAAAAGCCACTGCAGAATGAGGCACAGTGCCAGTTGGCCACTTTATCTGGCAGTGTGTCCTCCATTGTTAGTAGATCATTATTTCTTTGGGTTGAGCACATGACAAAATTTGTAGTTAGTTAGATTTAGGGTCCATACTGTATGACAAAATCTATTTTTAAACAACAGACTTAGATGCAGCTCTGGATGGCAATCTGCCTAAACTCATTGCAACTACTGAGCTGCCCCCTGAATTCCTTCCAAGATAACCACAGAGTGGAATCCACCCTACTTAAGTAAGTTTTCTTCCTCTTTTATCTCCTTCTTTGATGAATGTATATTCAAAGTTGCATACAAATATGTGTAGGCAATTATATACAGAGTGATAGAGTAAAGCAGAAAGGAGATTTGGTGCTAAATACAACCAGCAGCATAATCTGCCACTCTCTAACAACTCTCTAAGGGCCACGACACAGGCGAGGTCCAAAAAGCTACCAAGTATGCCTTCTTACATTAATAAGAAAGCAAATGAATCTTCAGTACAGAGACATTTATTAATTCATATCCTCTTACTAATTATGTGGCATTACGTCGACAAATTTTTATGTTATTAATTTAGAAAAATTAAAATTTTAAAAATTTTAAAAAAGAATCCTTCAGATCTTTCATACTACTGTTTGATTCCAGAATAGAGGAAAAACTACAGAGCTGCAGAGTCAGCTAGAAAAGAACAGAACATCTCTAGATAGAGAAAAGATATGAAGCCTTACTCTCTCAGTTCAACCTGTTACTTTTACTTCCATGTTACTAAGACCAAAAGAAATTACTGGGACTACAATGTTATGACATAAAGAAAACTGTAACTATAATATACAAAGTAAAGATTAATAAACTAAAAAACTAAACAATCTTCAGTGTTGAAAGATGCAATATTTGCTAACAAAAATAAGATAATTAAGAGAGAAGTGTCTGCACTTGGTGTGGTGATCGGTGTAGAATATTCTCTGGATCTTTGTATTCATTGATTGGATTCATCACAGCTGCATACACTTCACCATAGGCTCTGCAGACTAATTCCGTAGATTGTCGTACAATCTGCTCTCTATTGACAAACAAAATGTTAACACATTATCTGAAAAAATATATTTTACTATGAATTTCAAGAACACTTTGTATTTTTAAACAATGCACTTCATTTTCTTATTATACTATTTAGAAATCACTACAACTACACGTTTCTCGTCTTGATATGTGGATAAAACATGTTTTTATAATTATTATTTATTAAATTCTTCATTACTCTGTAGGTTCTGGAGCTGAGCAGGAACTGTGTTTTGTTGATTGTTACATCTCCAGGGTTCTACAGTTTCTGTTATACACAGTGGACTGCTAAACAAGAAACAGAAACTGACCTGCTGTTGGTGTACTGATTTTGCAAAAGCAAATGGTAACACATTAACTTCAAAAAAGATGCTTAAGATTATTCAAATTTATCAACACTTTTGTATGTCAGAAAAACTTCCAGTAACCAGCTTCAATGTATAGCTTCTACACTAACAACTGCATCTCCTAGATTTCCCTTCATCTTCCTGCATCACCAAATAACATGTGGCGCTTGTTTAGAACAAATCACAGCATTCTCAGGAATGTACATTTCTACAAAAGCACAGTAAAGAGTATTAGACATAGTCTTGCAAATGTTTTTTAAAATTATTCAGCTAGGAAAAAACGTTTTAATTTCATTAAATCTGTATCAGCTCTTTCCTTGTTTTCATGATACTTCCTGTCATCCACTGCTATTTATACCATTCCTATATCACTATACTTCTGATTTTTACCAAACTAAATTAAAAATGTACCTTTCAAGCTTTACTCCTAAGCCTACTCCTCTTATAATGTTTCTTACTTCAGTTTATAGCACAGTGCCATCACCTCAGTTTAGGTTCTAATAAACTCTTGCTTGGAGCACACAGAAACTCTACTTGGTCTTCCTCCTCGAAGTCCTCTCCTCATTGAGTTCCTCCTAGGCACTGCTGTTCAATTAATTTTTTGGATGGAAACTTTCTGTAAGTTTCTCCTTTAGCTGCGGCCTTCAAGAAGCTCCAGTGGCTTCCTGTGGTTGCAAAGAAGCCAAAATTCCTTCCTCACCATTCAAAATCCTCTAATGTTCTATATCACTACTGTAATTCTGCAGCTCAGTACAACTGCTGACTGTTCCCTCTGCCCTGCTCTTGCTCAGTTTCTGTGCTTATATTTCTCCTTTTGTCTAGGATGTCTCTCTCACCACTTTTTAAGTGTTCTTAATGTTGAGCAAAAATGTTCTCTCTCATCCATGATGTTTTCCTTGACCTTAAGAGCTAGAAATAGTTTCTTCCTTTTTGGAACATCTACAACACTTTTTCTGTTCCTTTCTTCTGGTATTTACCACTCCTCCCAATAAAGCGTCTATCTACATTTTCTTGATTCTCACATCCTCTAACAGCTTTGTACTAGGGGAGGGCATAGTTCCACATCAAATATATATAACAACTGCAGTATAACCCAATTGCAAAATGGACTTTAAAAATTCTTTATGGTTACAGAATTATCAAGTCTTAGCTGCCCTGCAAAACTTCACATAACTTGGTATTATTTATGTGCATATGTCCTGGTCCCTTAAAACCCAGTATATTTCAAATATGATGGGTGCTTAATAAATAATCACTGAATGCTTGATGAAATAACTTTTCTTATTTAAAGAGTCCCATTCTGGGCTCATGAACCACCATTCTTTTTCACAGGACAGAGTCACTGCCCAGCTTTTTCTTCACATACTCAAGAATACACTTACATGACTGACCAGACTAACGTAATAGTAACAGTGGTAACAGTGATAGAATTGTTGCTTGTTACACAAGTGAAGGCCATGAAGTCACCATCAAAACAGTATATTCTAAGCTGTTTTCCAAGGAATTATATTCTCTTTTTTATAATAATGGCCAAAATAATACGTTTGTAAGACTATCTGTGGAACTATGTGTACCTATCGTCTAGAAAAGAACAAAAATAGCTGGATGGAATAAAAAATACCCTTATGATGTTAGAGTATCAGTATCCTGTTCTGATGAGGTCCACACTCTCAGCAAGTTGAAGCAACTTGACATTTTCCAAAAACTGCTGAAGTTTCCTTAATGAGAGTGGTTAGGAGGAGATATGCTGAGTGAATTCTCTGAACAGAATGGAGTGATGCTACTGGCTATACTACCCTTCTGTTGGAAGAAATGATGGTAGAAAATGGCTTAGAAAACTACTTAACTGAGGCTCCAAGACATTTTTTGATCTAATGATTGGTGATCTTTCCTGTAATTGAGCTTAACAATTCACCAAAATGAAGCAAAAATTATTTTTTCATAAATGAAATTGTTACAATAATAATAAATTGCTATTTTAAAACGTTGTTAGATATAATATACATTTGATATCCATTTACTCAACGAAATAAGATAGATTTTTGAGGGCTGTATAAAACATGTATTACTCACACCTAATACTTTATAAAATCAATACTCAATTTGAACCCAGCATGTGTTTGATAGTACATAAGGAGTACACAGAAACAAAGCTATTCCTTTTCATAAGAAGTTTAAAATCATCAGGTATGCTAATAAATATTAAATATAATTTTCAAAAATTTAGAGTTATTGTTAAATGTAAAATAAATTTTTAAAACTTCTGAATTAATAAATTTTAAATTGTATTTTCAAGTTTAAAATTTGTCAAGATGACAAATTTAAAATTTACTGAAATTCTGTTGTACCTTAGGGCACATTTCTGTTTCTAAGCTAAGTTAGCTTACAAATATCTATCAATAATTCACAATAACTCATTAATCAATTAGGAAACTAACTGTCAATATGGTAAAGCTGGTTCACAGAACAAGTTGAGAAACTGATCATTTATAGACATTTGAAAAGGAAGGTGAGAACAAAGCAGGTTAGCTGCAAAACAGGTTAATAAGGTATAAGACTATAAGAGACATTAGGGCTCTCTCTTCCTCTGGACATGTCTGACATATCTGCAGTGTTTAGGACTTCAACCAACAGCAAACAAAGAATCAAACAAAGGACTTTCTCTAATTAATTCTGATTGCTTCAGGATGACACTGAAAGGACATGCTATTCTCTCAGACCTCATTTGCCTATCCAAGATTTGAAAAGTTTTAACATTTCTTATGTTTAGAAAGTAGCTTACTATACCAGTTTATCATATAGCAAATACAATAATCAGATAATTAATTTACTGCTAGAAAAAAGGATTGAGGGAGGAAAAGATCAGCTTGTTACAAAATTTTACCAATGGCAACATTTTTCAGTTAATATCAAAGTACCATAAATTGAGGAATTCAGTTTGTCCAGTTACAAATGTTACAGTGCCATAACAATCTAGTATTATAAATTTTAAAAATCTTTTTTTTTTTTCTTTTTGAGACAGAGCCTCAAGCTTTCACCCTGGATAGAGTGCCATGGCATCACAGCTCACAGCAACCTCCAATTCCTGGGCTCAAGCGAGTCTCCTGCCTCCGCCTCCCAAGTAGCTGGGACTACAGGCACCTGCCACAAT
>CAUYRH010157911.1:0-14637 GCA_963574655.1 Perodicticus potto | reverse complement strand
TACATGTACCACAATTTATTAATCCATTCGTGGGTCGATGGGCACTTGGGCTTCTTCCATGACTTAGCAATTATGAATTGGGCTGCAATAAACATTCTGATACAAATGTCTTTGTTATAATGTGATTTTTGGTCTTCTGGGTATATACCTAGTAAAGAAATTATAGGATAGAATGGCAGGTCTATTTTTAGATCTCCAAGTACTCTCCAAACATCCTTCCAAAAGGAACGTATTAGTGTGCATTCCCACCAGCAGTGTAGAAGTGCTCCCTTTTCTCCACATCCATGCCAACATCTCTGGTTTGGGGATTTTGTCACGTGGGCTAATCTTACTGGAGTTAGGTGATATCTCAAATTAGTTTTGATTTGCATTTCTCTGATGATTAAGGATGGGGAGCATTTTTTCATGTGTCTGTAGGCTGTGTGCCTGTCTTCTATAGAGAAGTTTCTCTTCAAGTCCTTTGCCCACCCTGAGATGTCTCCTCTTCTCTTCTCTCTCTCCTTTTCTTGTCCTTCTGCCCAGTATCCAGTGAAGAACTTAGGTCACATAATTGGGCTTCAAAATTAATCTTTTAATTTCCAGTGAAGCTTTGATATGACTGCAGTCCCAGCTATCAGCTTAACTTGCAAACTCAAAAGAGATTCCTTGTCAAAACCACTCAGCTGAGTACCTCCTGGATTTGTGACCTAAAGAAATGATGAAATAGCAAATTTCTGTTATTTTAAGCTTGTAAGATGCAAATTGTTACACAGTAATAGATGCCTATCTTACAAAAGATAAACAAATCCTAAGAGATCTATGAACTCATCTCATGAAGAAAAATCTATACGTTGTTAGAATGACAATTTAAACTTTAACCTTTTGACTCCTAGTTCAATGGTCCTACCATTATATTAAACTACCATCAGTCATGTGGAAGTAACTGGAATATAATTCTAAAAGCACTATGAAGTCTTACTCTGAAGCCTCAAGATACAAAACATCAATGTTTTAATCATTCCTTTTGTATACTCTAAACAAAAGTGTATACCAACTCCAAAGGTCCAAAAACTAATTATTAGAACCAGAAAGAAATAAGGGACCTTAGAGATATTTGTCCTAGAGTTTCACTTTACAGATAGACAAAACTAAGCCTGAGAAGGGAAATTACTGGCAAATGCCACAGCCTGATTTTAAGAGAAAGCTGTACAAAGAAAACAATTTTAAAATTTGATATTAATACAGATAGGTCCCTGAATACAGATACTTATAAGGTGCACTGAAGACTTTGCACGATGGCAAGCATAGCATGTCAAAATTCTCTTACCTGACCTCCTTCTCAATTAATGGTGCTTTCTATTACTTCTGTAAAATATACTGATACTCTAAGGAACACTGAAAACTCACAGCTAATTGCCTACTCTCTTGTGTACATCTGCTTCCACCAACAGCCATTATGTTTGTTCCAAATCTGCATGCCAAATGTACTTATTATTGTCATAATTTGACTTAATTGGATATGATAGGAACTTACTAAATATTAATTTTAAAATAGAGCTGTTCTTTTCATGAAGCCTAAATTAAACAATTGGGAAGAACACGATAAAAGCAAGTTAATAAAAGAAGTTATTTTAAAATTAAGTATGAGAGACTGGAATGAGTAAAACAAAAACCTAGAAGAATTTTGTAGTTTAATTGCTTCAGAAATGCTCTCAGATTTCTGTTACATGTCAAAGTGAAACTTGATGTTGGAGATATGCCTTACCACGTGGTTTAGGTAATAATGACCATGATAAACTTAAATCAAAGAACCCATAATCAATTAAAAGTCCACAAGAGGAAAAACGAGGCCAAGAAAGAGAAGAATTAATGCCTATTATTATTTAATACTAGATAAATTGTCTAAGGTAAGTATGCATAAATTTTACATGATTCCCTGATTCAGCCAATATTTTCAATTGATCAACCAAGTATTGATCACATTTGCATCAGATAAGTTTTCTCCTGTATAATATTCTTATAAAATGTTTAATGGATTAATGAGAAGTTACAAGAGTTAGGTAAAACAAGGCACCCTATGGACTTCAGTCACTTTCAGTTTATTTGGAAATTTGTTGATTCTCACCTAATTTATACTTAAATTTTAACCCTGTTTTCAATCAATGTATAGGAAGAGGGTGTTGAAGGAAAGTAAATAACTTCCAAATCTTTCTTTGTTTCATTTTATATTTATCTCCTTCTTTCCTTGGGTGCCTAGTAAAAGTTCTCCTTTGGCAGCTCTAGTTGACTGGCTTCCATGCTGGGTGAGAGTTTGCAGGCAGAGTATTTTTCCAATGTCATCCACAACATGATGATGGTTTCTGACAAAGGAGTTTTAAAGGCTGCTAAGCAACCATCACTGGTAGCTAAAAATAGAAAGCAGACATCATACTTATGGAACTCGGAAATCTTAAGGAGCTTTTACAAGCCAATAGCTCTAGTAGGTAATTACTATAAGATTCTGTTTTTGAAATTGTTTCAAAATATATTGCATGTGAATCTGCAATCACTTTGTATAGCCAAAGGTGTTCCTTGAAGTAAAGACTTTGTTTGAATTGATTTTTTTTGTTTAAAAATATTAATTATATTTTACCTGGGTAGACACTTTATGTGTACTTTTTCCACTTAAAGATATGAAATAACACAGGGGCTATGCAAATATGGAGTATGAATTTGAAACTTGCTTCCGAATGAACTAGCTGTTGATTTCTTCCAATTTTTATCTTTCTTTATTATCATTTTGCCATGAATCTATTAACTTCTGCATTTCCTTGTTTTTACGATCATTTATTTAACATTAACTGTTTATCTTTACCATAATTTTTTCTATCCCTTTTTCAAGTATTTATCTTTTCATCTTTGCCTTTATTTACTGAACTGGCTCTACTGCTCTGCACGTGTTCATCTTCCTCAGCTCTTTATCTCTCTAGTTATTCATCTAATATCATGTTGTGTTCTCCTCTTTATTCAGCCATCTCTTCGTTCTGGCAATTTACTAACAATCTTTCCTAAACCCGCATCCCCACGTCTTTCTGACTTTTTGTGTGAAAATCAAATTTCTTTATAGCACCTCACATCCCCCAAATAGAATGTGTAACTCTGAGTTCCATGAAAGCAGAGAACATGTATCTCTTTTTGCTCATAACTGTGTCCATTGCCTAGTACAATAAGTGAATAGCACTTAATAGTCACCTAATAAATAGGCATTACTTAAATGTATGAATAGATGCCATGTATTTGTGTCTTCATTTGCTTCTTACTGTTTTCCACCATCAGGTTCTCCCTCAATAGCACCTCTTCACCACCTACTTTCACTCCGATAGGCTATCTGTCAAACTTTCCACTCATTATCCCACATATTCATTTTTCCATCTCTATCCCTGAGTTCTCAATCTGTATATGAGTAGCTTTGCAACATTTTATTAATATAGTACAAGAGACTTTCATCTGTTCATATTTGCATCTGTGCCTCTCTTATCTATTCTGTCATTCATTAATCCATCATTCTCTATCACTACTTTCTATCTAAATTTTATTGTGTCTCATTTCAATGTAGAATGATAGGTATGTATAGTTTTCAGTAGTAGGTCTAAATGAAGGACAAGACAAAGTTTGTATCTTTATCCATTTGTTTTACATGAATTCAATTATATAGATGTAGCAAATAAAAAGAGAAAAAGCAAGACTAAAAGAATAGCAAGTTCAGTAGTGCCTGTCACTCCATTTAATGAATATAGTCCATGAATGGAATATGAGATATCTATTCTTACAGTAATTTTTAATGAGATTACCAAGTTTAAGAACCAGCATTGTTCTTTTTTTTTTTTTTTTTTTTTTTTTGAGACAGAGCCTCAAGCTGTCACCCTGGATAGAGTGTTGTGGCATCACAGCTCACAGCAACCTCCAATTCCTGGGCTCAAGCGATTCTCCTGCCTCTGCCTCCCAAGTAGCTGGGACTATAGGCGCCCGCCACAACGCCCGGCCATTTTTTGGTTGCAGCTGTTATTGTTGTTCAGCGGGCCTGGGCTGGATTCGAACCCGCCAGCTCAGGTGTATGTGGCTGGCGCCTTAGCCTGTTGAGCCACAGGCGCCGAGCCACCAGTATTGTTCATATAACATAGCCTTAAAATGCAATCCAATTATTTTTTTGTGTGGCTTACCCAAAGAAATACCAATTTCTGTGCTCGCTTCGGCAGCACATATACTAAAATTGGAATGATACAGAGAAGATTAGCATGGCCCCTGAGCAAGGATGACACGCAAATTCGTGAAGCGTTCCATATTTTTTAAAAAAGAAAATACCAATTCCAATTTCTTCCAAATTAGAAATAAAAATGCCTGTTGGATCTACTGGGAGTCAGTATAGTAGTGTTTTCTATTACACCACTTTCTTTTGTGAATACCAAGTTTGACTTTGAATGTTGATAATTTTAGCCCTTTTGTCTGTTTTTTTTTTTTTTTTTTTTTGGAAGTTAAATTTTATGCAACACATGACTCTACCTTAGCCATTATTTATAAACAGGGTGGCATTGAAAAGAATAGGGATGCTTGATCATGGTATTGAAGAATGATTTGGAATATTAAAAGAAGGAAGGAAGGGCAAGAGAAGTTTAAGATAGGGACAGTAAAATTCTCAATAAGGTTATCTAATTGAATTTCCCAAACATATGTACACCTCTCCATCAACTCTTCACCTCTTTATTTATTCATCTAGTAGAACATTTCTACCTACACTCTTCATTCAGCCATTGTTTCCTTTAAAAGTTTTATATGACATTTGTGTATTTGGTTTAATTACCATCTGATATGGTTAACATTATATATACAAGTTAATAATATTTTTTTATTTTTTATAAAGTAATAAATCATCCTGCTTGTACATGCTTCACTTATTTTAATATATCATGAGTAATCCATGAGTAATTTTTAGCCCTCATATATAAATGAGAACATGTGAAATTTGTCTTTATGTACTAAGATTATTTAACTTAACATAATGTCCTCTCCTTCCATCCATGTTGTTGTGAGTAACAAGATTTCATTCTTTTTAATGGCTAAATAATGTTCCATCAGGTATATGTACCACAATTCCTTTATCCATCCATTAATTGATGGACACTTAGGTTGACTCAAAATTTGTGGCTATTGTGAATAGTGCTGAAAAAATCCACAATTAGTCTCATGGAGACAGAGGACGATGGTTATCAGATAGTAGGAAGGGTAGCAGGGAGATGGGGATAAAGTGGAGATAGGCAATAGGAGCAAAAATATAATTAGGTAGAATAAATGAAATCCAGCGTTTTGTTATCACAACAGAATCTCTCTGTCTCTATCTCTCCCTCCCTCTCTCTCTCTCTGTCAGTCAAGTGCAAGCCAGAAACAGAGCCTTTAACAGAAACTTATGATACCAACACCTTGATCTTGAGCTTCTAGTTTCTCAAATTGTGATGAAGTAATTTTTTTAAAGTAAAGTCATTCAATCAATGGTAATTTGTTATAGCAGCTCTCACTGACTAAGGTGTACTTTAAAACCCAAATAGTAGAGGCTTTGGTAAAAGGTAATTGGGAAGACATTGGTAAATAAATTTGATCTACAGATTAATCTGTAGGATCACTTTTTTTTTTTAGTAAGATTTGGGAAATAAACAGTTGGGAGGAGCTTTTCCATAATTATAACAAATATTGAATACTGACCTTGTAAACTATATTTTTAAATGAGTCCAAAGTTGATTGTGTCAATCCGTGGAGCAATTTATGCCTAAGGACATTGTTGAAAATAACAGGACATTCAGTTGTTTATTGGTAGAGCTTAAAAGCTGGCGGTAGTTAAGGAAAAAGATAGTTGAATAAAGCCCTGTCTACATCACTGACATTCCATGGACAATGTGGGAATACCAAAGGCTTTGTACTCTGAAGGGCAATTTTAGAGACCTCACAATGCTGGGGAAAGATGGACTTTATTAAAATAATTCAGGCAATCAATAAAAAAATTAAGAATCTAATAACATAAACAAGCCTAAGAGAGGAGGGAATAGTACCCACATTTCATGTAATATATTATCTAGAATGCTCAGTTTCCAGTAATCTTTTCAATATACATAAAGAAACATGAAAACATAGGCCATACACTGGATAAAAACAAAAACTAAGCAGGAAAATAGAAAGAGAATGGCCTTCCAGAACAACCAGATGTCAAATTAAATAGAAAAAGACTTTAAGCAATTTACCAATCCAATGTCATCCTTATTCAAATACCAACATCCTACTTTCAAGACATGGAAAAAATGATTCTGCACTTTGTATGGAACCAGGAAAAAACCCCGTAGCTACGGCAGTTCTTAGTAATAAAAACAAAGCTGGGGGTATCACCATACCAGATTTTAAGCTGTATTATAAAGCCACAGTGGTCAAGATAGCATGGCACTGACACAAAAATAGAAACATAGATATGTGGAATCGTATATAAAACCTGGAAATAAAACCAACAACTTACAGCTATCTGATCTTCGATAAACCAAACAAAAGCATTCACTGGGAGAAAGATTCCCCATTCAATAAATGGTGCTGGGAGAATTGGATATCCATATGTAAAAGACTGAAACTGGATGCACACCTTTCTCCACTCACAAAAATTGATTCAAGATGGATAAAGGACTTAAATTTAAGGCACGAGATGTTAAAAATCCTCAAAGAAGGACTTGGAAGAACACTAGAAGATATTGGCCTGGGGAAAGATTTTATGAGGAAGACTGCCATGACAATAGCAACAACCGTTCTTTTCTTATTGATAAGTTTGAGTTCTCTGTGGATTCTAGTTATCAGACCTTTGTCAGAATCATAACCTACAAAAATCTTCTATTCTGAAGGCTATTTGCATTACTTACAGTGCCCTTAGCTGTGTAGAAGCTTTTAGCTTGATCAGATCCCAGTAAAATATCTTTGATATTGCTTCAATTGCCATAAGGGTTCCTCCTCACAAATATTTTCCTCCAGGAAAATATTTTCAAGCATTTTCCCTGCACTCTCTTCTAATATTTTTATAAGATTCATATCTTAATTTTAAATCTTTTATCCAATGAGAATCAAATGTTGTTAGTGTTGAAAGGTGAGGGTCCAGTGTCAGTCTTCTACAGGTCATCGGCCAGTTCTCCCATCACCATTTGATACATAGGGAATCTTTTCCCCAATGTATGTTTTTGTTAGGTTTATCAAAGATCAAATGATGATAAGTGGCTGGGTTCATCTCTAAGTTCTCTATTCTGTTCCATGTATCTCCGTCTCAATTTTTTGTACCAGTACCATGCTGTTTTGATCACTACAGATTTGTAGTATACTCTCAAGTCTGGTAATATGATGCTTCCTGGTTTGTTATTACTTCTAAGTAATGTATTAGCCATTCAAGTTTTTTTATGATTCCACATAAAACAAAGTACTATTTTTTCAAGTTCTTTAAAGTATGACATTGGTACTTTGATAGGATTCGCATTAAATCTATAGATTGTTTTGGGCAGTATGGACATTTTCACAATGTTGATTCTACCCAGCTATGAGCGTGGTATGTTACACAATCCCAAATCTGCAGATGCTGGCATGGATGTGATGAGAAGAGAACACTTCTACACTGCTGGTGGGATGGCAAACTAGTACAGCCCCTTTGGAAAGAAATATGGAGAATTCTCAAGGAACTAAAAGTTGACCTACCATTTGGTCCTGCAATATCATTACTAGGCATCTACCTAGATGAACAAAAATCATTTTTACAATAAATTCATTTGCGACAAAATGTTTATTGAAGCCCAATTCATAATAGCCAAATCATGGAAGCAGCTCAAATGCCCATCAACACATGGATGGATAAACAAACTGTGGTATACGTATACATGGAATACTATGCAGTCATAAAAAGGTGGATATTTTACATTTATTCTTTTTTTTTTGCAGTTTTTGGCCGGGGCTGGGTTTGAACCCGCCACCTCCAGCATATGGGGCCGGTGCCCTACTCACTGAGCCACAGGCACTGCCGATTGTACATTTTTTCATGTTTACCAGGATACAGCTAGAACATAGTCTTCTTAGTAATGTATCTCAAGAATGGTAAAAAAGTATTCAATGTACTCAATACTATTATGAAACCAATATAGATCCACTTACTTATGAATGAGAAAACACAAAGATAGTCCATAGAGAGAGAGGGGAGAGGAAGGAGAAGGGAGGGAAGGTATTTGGTGGGATCTCACCTATTGTACACAGTGCAAGGGTACATTTCAAAACAACTAAGAATATATTATAATTGTTCTACCACAAAAATAAGTAAGGTGATGGTTATATTAATTAGTTTGATTTAAACATTCCATATTGTATATCAAATCATTACATTGTACCCCATAAATGTATACAGTTATGATTAAATAAAAATTAAGCCTAAAAAGTTCTAAGAAGAATAAGTTACAGAACCCCTATTACTTTTTTGTCATTAAAACTTTTAAAAATTTGTGGATAGAGGGAGTAAAATGACGATCACAACTATGAATCAACCTCTCCATTGCACTCTCCGACTGCTGTGCAGGTGTGTGGGTGAGAACTCAGCTCTGTGCTCAGAGGATGTTCAGTACACAATACGGTGTCATCAACTG
This sequence comes from Perodicticus potto, assembly GCA_963574655.1. Lineage (NCBI taxonomy): Eukaryota > Metazoa > Chordata > Mammalia > Primates > Lorisidae > Perodicticus > Perodicticus potto. The sequence goes on along the minus strand of CAUYRH010157911.1, from coordinate 5,986 downwards.
CATGTTTGATCTCTAAACTTCTTCATCCTGTACAACTACAAGTCTATACCCTTTCCCTGCTTCTTCCCTCTTCTGTCCCCTACCTGTTCCTGGTGGCCACCATTCTACTGTTTCTAGGTATGCAGCTTTTCTTTAGATCTCACATGTAAGTGAAATTACTCAGTATTTTTCTTTCTGTGTCTGGCTAATGTCACTTAGCATAATGTTCTTCAGGTTCACCCACATCCTACGGTAGTAATTCCTATTACTTTTAAGAGACTAGGAAACATAACACTTACTATTTTTAGAAGGAAGGAGGGATCTTTGCTTCCTGTACAAAAGGCTGATGCTGTAACTTTTGACGAAGAGGGAACACTGGCAGGTCTCACACTGCACATCTTCATGTCCTTGAACCCACTGGTATTGATGGTACACTATGTCTATTCCACCCAAACGCATCCAGTGGCTAAGATACAGCAGCAAGATTATCTCTGTGCTTACGAACTTCCTATTCAAGTGAGGGAAAAAGTTCTATTCTGAGGATTATGGGCATTTGCAGAAATAGCTTCTCAATTATTGCAGTTTTAAAAAATGAATTATTAAGACCTATTTTGGTTTTGTTTTTGAAAGAGGCTTCTGAGAAAGTCTGTAAGTTTTTATCAAGCATGGCCAAAAAGTTTAGTAGGAAATTCAGAAAGGCATTAACTGTGCATCTGATACACACATGTATGTATGTGAATACGTGAGTGTGTCTCAGAAGCCGTGTACTGCATCATGTGATCAGCCACTTTCTCACCCTGGGCCCTGGGAAATTTCTGATAATTTAACTACTTCCTAGTGTACCTGGGCTCTGCTCAGAGTGCTCATCAGAGTGTGTTCCTTACCGAGGAAATCAAAGCAGTGCCCTAGATGAGGTCCATCGACCCATCTCAAGCTTAGATTGAGATGAAGGAAAAAGCGAAGCAAAAACAAAAGCTTCTCTGTACTCAGTATAAGATCAACAAACTTATAAGCATCTCTTTCGACCTGTGGGGAAGAAAGATTCAACAATGTGTCTAGCAAGGAAAGTATTAAAGAATGAAAACAATAAAATACCAATAATTTTAACTTTTAAGGTGGTTCTCTGTGTATGCAAGCAGTTTTCCATTTGAATCTCACAATGAATTTCTGAGGTAGATAACTCGTATTAATCCTGTTCACAAAAAAGCAACAGTATTTATTTTAGACATAATGTAGTTTACCATATCATATTTAAAATTGTCAGGAAACTCTAAATTACATATCTACTATCCTGCCCTATTATTTATGTATTTAAGAAACTTGCAAACTGGTTGGCTTGCAATTGATTTGCAAGATGTCCAAATCCAGGATTTGAAGAGATTGGAAGGGTCTGAGTTTCTGCACTTAACAAGACTCTGAGTTAGATGTGAGATCCAGCATGCCAAGGTGTCTCTGAGATGTTTAACAGCAAATCTCCCTCTGCGTATGCCATGACAGCAGTTGTTATTTCTTCTCTTTTTTTCATAGAAACATATTTGTTGGCTTAACATTGCATTAATAAAATTCAAAAGCTCCTTGGTGTTCAGTTCTAGGATTCTAGGAGAGGTTATATGTAATGCACATAGTTATGATCTAATAAAAAAAATTAAAAAGAAAAATTTCTAGCCCATAACCTACAACTTACAAATCAATGAAATAATAATAAGTATGTTACCTAAATGTTCATTTCATTCAATCCCAGCATGCCTTTCAGAATCTATTATGTGAAAGGAACTCTGCTGTGAATTTTAGCCATAATAGTTAATCACATTAGTATGATTGTAGCATATAAATACATTCTGTAAAATAGACACTACCCAAAATCCTTAGCACAGAGTTGAAAGCATCTCTGTTTTAAATCAATTTTATCTTCTGTGCTAATGTTTTCCTTAGCTGACTGGGTTTAAAACAAATGGCCATTTATATTAATTGGCAGGCCTAACAGAGTTCTCTCTAATCCATACTAATTAATATAAGACTCTAAAAGTCAAAGTAGCCTTTTAAATATAGATTATATTTTTGCCTATCTGTATTCAGGCAGGAAAACAAATCAGCAATATTGAGAATGTGATTTCTTATTCAGTTTACATGTATGACTTAGGCAATAACAGACAAAGTGCTTTAGTTTATATCTATTAGATTTATGCATTTTATTATTCTTCCTAAAATAATAGAAATTTTATAATCATTCTCCCATTTTGCCTTCGCTAATATTTTTTTCTCCAATTATGGAAGATTTTTCCCATACTTTTTGTATTTCTAATCATCAAACTTTCAATGTCCATTTAAATCTCCTCAAATCATATCATCCTTACATCATTTTTTCTTACTCAAACTCCTTTGGCTCATATTTTCTGTACCACCAATTATGAGTAAACATAAATTATTCCCAAGTTCTTTTGTTTCATATATATGTCTGTGTTTCCAAAGTGTTTTAAATTTTTGAGGACAAGGGATTTTAAAAAATCAATGTTCACTATATTGTTACATATTTAATAAATACTTGACTGACTATTTTAAAGTGAGTATCTCTATGGATATTCAATCTACAGTACAGTTTTATGACATCTGTGTATTACTAAACTCAAAGTGTTCTTCCTCTGATTCACTTGGAAAAGTCCAAGTAATAATTCAGAAAAGCAAAAGGGGCCTCTAGCCCTTGTGAATCCTTAAAACTTTGCACTGCTCCTACAAAATTTTTATATCCATATGTTTAATAATGCCAATTTGTAAGCTGAGTAAAATGGGAAATACTTTAAAGTTGAGAACTTACTTCCAACTAAAAGCATTTTTTGTTAATTAGCCAACTTGTTAAGTTGCCAACTCTGTCCCCATCCTCTTTCCTCACTCCTCAAGGCCATGCTATTTAGAGAGGTCAGGCCTGTCCGTTGTCCAGAAGGATCGTGAAGCATGATTCTTATTCCTATATCCTCTCTCTTTCCACCTTATAAGAATCACGTTTCTTACTATTTTGTGCCTATAATCATTGCTATACAACATATACATGTTGACATCCCAAATCCCACTTTGCATCTTTGTCTCTTTACCTTCCACATTACCTAAAGATGTTCTCTCTCTTCTTCTTTTCCTTTCTGGTCATCAAAATCCACCCTCAGTGATAATTACACCTATGGAAAACATGCCCGTGAATTAATTTTCAGTGAAGGGCTATGCTATACCAACAACTGGAATCTAAATTCCATCACTGAAAAAATGACTCAGTTATTGGTCTTCTATTATTAAGTTCTATTAATGAAAGAATGGCTATGTGATGGTACGGTAATATTGTGTTACACTGTGCAACTGCTGAAAAGAATAACGTGGGCCTTCATGTGCATATATAGAAAGATGTGCTTCAAACATTGTAAAGTGAATTGATGGATCAAATAATAACAAGTATGGTATGATCCAAATTAGGAAGAAAAGTGGTTTTGTGCTGTCACAAATAATAGGGCTAAAAATAGCAAGATAAATGTGAGAGTTAAAGATAGAGGGGTTTATAAATATTATGGGAAGGCATCTAAAAAGTGCTCAATTGTTTTTAATGTAGGGAAGGTTTTGGGTTCACACACTAATATAAAGATAAAATTTTTACTTTATATAATATTTGTCACTCATCCTTTTGTTTATAATAAAATTTGACTACTATTAATTTTTTAAATATAATAAAGACCAATGTCATCAAGGTTCTTGAAATACCCACAGGAGTCTTTCAAAATGTCCAGCAGCCTTCTCATCCTTCTGTTTTTAACTATACTTTAACCAAGCACCAGCCTTCAATATAAATGTATAAATAATTATTCTTAAGAATATTTTTTAAAAGAACTTAGAAACATTAAACACTATGCTCTACTTTTTTTCTCACTATATACGCACCGTATTTTTATTGTATTCAGAGTCAAGGAGATTTTTGTTCAATGCTTAACGGCATCCAAGTAATCAAATTCAGAAAATTAAACTAAAGACCTGATACATTTCTGTACCTGGGATGTCTAGAGTCAAACGCACAAGAAAGAAGCCACATTCATCTAGGAGTCTCCGTCTCCCACAGGCTCTTCCTTCAGTGGCTGCGTCTCGAAGAGTTGGGAGTGGAGGTCACCACCACCTGCAGAGCTTGGACTTCATTTCTCATTTCTCTCCTTCCTTTTAAAAAGTTACTGGTGAACAGAAAAGAGAAATTATTGTTTTTTATTCTGTTTTCTTAATGCATTAAGGGAGCACATACACATAATCTGATTTGAACAGAGAAAAACAAAAATGATGTATTCTATAGATAATTTGCTCAAGATGTATTTTGGAAACTGAAGCTATTACTGGAAAACTAGAGTTTGTCTGCAGCCTTCTATTTGTCAACAACAACAAAAATCCTTCTGGCCATAAACTCTTTCAAGGAAGGAGAATAATTTAGGAATTTCCCAGGTATTTAAAGTAGAAAATACATTTGGAAATAAAGTTTAATAAAGAATTTAATAAAATCCAAACTCTACAGCACTGCTTGAAACCAAATTAGGTGCCCAGTTCTGATGAGGGTTCCCAAAGGTTTGCCTTAAAAATCACATCTTTGCTTAGTTCTTATAATAATTCACCAATTTCAGTGAGTACTCTGAATTGTCATCTGTCGATTTTCTTCCCTATGAACCCAAACTGGCTTTTTGTCAGTAAGTTCTTCTATCAAATGAGAGAAGTATATTTTTTGAAGGGACAGAAAAACTTATATAGACATAGAAGTCTCACATACGCACATCACTTCCTTCTCATTTATACAATCTCTAATTTTATCATAATTCAATTATATTGTTATTTATTTGATAATCTATTCACCCATTTTATCTCATTTTTTTACAATACCTCTAATTTCTTTAGGGTATTCTAATGCCTCCCCAGGCTGCTGCAATTACTAACAAAAGGCCTTTCTATTCTTGTTTTCTAATTAATCTTCCATGGTAGAATCTTAAATTTTTCACTTCCCCTAGAAAATCATCTCTGCTTCTCTCACCTCTTGCTGTGACTCGTATAGCACATTGCTGCACTCCACATTTCATACACTGTGTTCAAGTTTCATGAATTACCATCTTCACAACTTGTTTATATTCTTTCACCTCATTGAAATATGCCTGTTTCTTCACCTCCTTTGCATTTTAAACATAACCATCCTTCATCACCTTCTCAAAAGAAATTCAGAAGGATTCCAATTCCATGGAAATCCTCTCTCTCTTCTCCTCATATCACTCCCTCTGAGCTTGTCTAGTTAAAATCCCATCCACCCTATCTTGATTTCTGTAATTTACTGGAATACTTTGTTTTCCTTAGTGTATAAGTTTCCCTGAGGGCAGGATCAATGTCTGACATATTTTGGCCTTTTTGACACTACCCAGAAGAAATGCTCAAAAAATATTTCTCAATGAATTAAAATTCAGTAAATAAACATCTTTAGTGATAATAATAATGCATTTTAAAAGGATGATGCTTTAAGAATCCAGGACATTTTGCATATGTTGCATCATTGTAATTTTCAAAATTTAAAATTGATGCAGAATTCTTAGCCTTCTCAAGATTATATAAAAAACCAGCAATGGGAGCCACGTGAGGAAGTCTGGTCATGTTTGAAGATGGCGAACAGCCCTTAGCTGTGGACTGGAAAGCTGGTAATATTTCATGGCCATGAGTACTTCTATTTGCTGAGTCCTGTGGATCCTCCTCCTAAATCACCAAGCCTGGTCTTGGAAATCCCAACACAGTAGTAATCTTAGAAACCTGTTTTGTCAGTTTCTTTTTAAATTTTTAACTTCATACCAGTATGAGGGTATGGGCAGGTAGGTAACCTTGCGTGCATTTGCAAGGTACATCCAAGTTGTAGCCACATCCTTCAAAGTGGGCCATATATTTGTGTATTGTTCCTTGTGGCTGGGAACTTGCTGAACCCTCCCGGCCCCCCCACTTCTCAAACTTGAGTTTTTCTCTCAACTGA
>CAUYRH010157909.1:0-20991 GCA_963574655.1 Perodicticus potto | reverse complement strand
GAAAAAAAATGTAACAGTGAGTTTCATTGATCACATTTCACGTCTCCATACGGTCTACAGTTGATAGCTTCATGGTTATCCAGCTGACTGCCCTCTGCATTGATGTCATAGGTTTCTGATTCTTCAGAAAATCAGTTTTTAGTTCTTTCTACACAGAGGACTCTTTCAAAAAGCACCTTCCCCTTTCCATCATCCCTGTCCCCTGTACTTTGTCCCCAGCCCATCCTGGGTGGGGAGAGGAAGAATTGTTGCAGTGAAGGACATTGTATGAATTGTGCTGATAGAAGAATTGAAATAGGACTCCCTTTCTAGGGCCAGAAGCCATCCTCTTGGAGTCAGGGCGAATGGTCATTTTGTCAGGTAAGACGAGGACCTTAGTTGTTTCTTTTTTTTTTTTTCTATTTTTGTTTTTTATTCATTAGGTGAGAGAAGACTACTTTAACCTTCTCTCTCGCCACAAAAGCAATACTGTTATCTGCCCTCTAAAGCATTATTCTCTGGGTTTGATTAGCCAAGGAAAAAGAGGCATTTGTGAGTGGGCCTGTGTGTGATCTGGCTTCTTTCTAGGTTGTAAGGAGCGAGAGGCAGGCTCCTCATTCTCTCCTTCTGCCCTTTCTTAGCCCCCGAAATGACCTGGTTTTCTTAACAAGCATCATTAGAAATACACTTTATAAAAGAATGAAGATCCCTGTAAGATCATTTCAACATAAAGGAATTATCTCAAGGTTTAAACACTTACACACTGTAAATGATCACAGATGAATTTCTCAGCGGCTTCTTTCTCTAAAAATTCAAACAGCTGGATCTATAAATCAGGGACAAAAGGAAAAATGAAAAGAAAGATGAAAGTTACATCTAAGAGATGTCAACTCACTCTTATTACCTCAAGGGAGGTTTTTTTTTTTTGTTTCATTGCAAAAATCACATTACTAAAAACTGACATATTACCTTACACAAGGCCATGCAAAACACACATGGTAAAACTGGCTGGCCACCACTGGAGGCACTTTTATGTTTCTTAGTTTTCAATCAATACAATATCTTGAGCAGTAAAGCCACAAAGAGGTTTTTTTATTTAATAGGTAGGATTTAGCCATCTTTAAGACAGTGAATGTGGAAATGCAGTTTACACATTGACTGCCAAACTAGAAAAGAATTTTTTCATTGGGGCCATGATGTTTTGCTAGGTCAAGATAGGTCAAGAGATGTGTGAGTGACATATGTTTCACGAGGCTCTGGACTCACAACTAGCGTACGTTACAAACAATTTACATGACAGTTTACGATGATATCAGGTATGGGACATTCTTGAGCATGGTGAATTCTGGAAGGAGCCATTCACAATAGGACTTTCCATTTTGGCTGTGTGGATTACTTAGGCTTTGTTTTTTTTGAGACAGAGCCTCAAGCTGTCACCCTGGGTAGAGTGCTGTGCATCACAGCTCACAGCAATCTCTAGCTCCTGGGCTCAAGTGATTGTCTTGCCTCTGCCTCCCAAGTAGCTGGGACTGCAGGCGCCTGCCACTACACCCAGCAATTTTATTTTGGTTGCAGCCGTCATTGTTGTTTGGCAGGCACGGGCTGGATTCAAACCCGCCAGCTCAGGTGTCTGTGGCTGGCGCCTTAGCTACTTGAGCCACAGGCGGTGAGCCTACTTAGGCTCTTGGTATTTGCCTCATTGGAAGGTGCCTCTGGTCACACTGGGTCATGGATGGGGCTCTACCTCCATTCCCATCGTAAGTCTAGCAGAAAATAGGGCATCCTGGCCTTTTATTTGGCAGGCTGGTGGGGAGAGCACTTACCCGCTCAGTGAAACCATCCACAGAGTAGTCAGGAGTCGTGGCAACGTAAGTGTCCTCAGTGACAAGACAGACAGTGGCCTTCTGAGCTGCTCCTGCAGCCCACAGGATGCCAGCTAACGCCACGGCCAGGGCTCCCTCCTGCTCCTGCTGGCTTACTTCACAGAAACTGCATTGCAGGAGGCAGGGGAGGAAAGCATCAGAATGCAGTCACCTCGCCGTGTGCTGGGGCGTCCACTCGGAAGATCCCTTCTGGATACAGGGGGCTCTCTGGTCCCGTCACCAGCCTCACAGGAGGGCCTTGTCCTCTGCTGTGATTGTAACTGCAATGCTCACTGCAAAGTGTGATTTCTCTTGGTGATCCCAGCCCTTCTCACCCTGTACTATGACCTCCGATGAGTCCCAACACTGTCCTACCTCCTGAACTCCAGCAGGGATCAGTCCAATCTCTGAATAAAACGAGCCCTTGTCAAGTTCAACTTCAAATACTTTTTGCAGTTTTGTCTCTGAGGTTCCCATTTTGCGCCGTCTTCCCCAGATGGACCAGTCCTCCGAACATATGTTCCACTTCCCACCTCCCTGCCTTTCTCACTTGTGTGTTCGGCGGCCACTAAAGATGGTCTCATCAGGTCTTACTGCAGATGCCCCTCAACAATCTGTAGCTCACACTTGCCAAGCACTCACTGAGCCCAGCACTGAGTACTTTACCCATGTTATCTCACTTGTCCCTATGAGGGAGATTCAGAGGGTACAAAAAAAGTATACACATTTTTTTTTTTTGAGACAGGGCCTCACTTTGTTGCCCTCAGTAGAGTGCTATGGTGTCACAGCTCACAGTAACCTGAAACTCTCAGGCTTAAGCAATTCGCTCACATCAGCCTCCCAAGTAACTGGGACTACAGGTGCCTGTCACAATGCCTGGCAATTTTTTGGTTATAGTTGTCATTGTTGTTTGGCAGGCCCGGGCTGGATTCAACCCCCCAGCTCCAGTGTATGTGGCTGGCACCCAAGCTGCTGAGCTACAGGTGCCGAGCCAAAATGTATACACATTTTAAGAAAGGAAAAAACTGTATTAAAATAGCAATACTCCAGTCACATTTGACATCTATTACAATTTTAGTGCAGTTTTTTTCTTTCTTAAAAAATGTGTGTACTTTTTTGTGACCCTCTGTACTAGTATCATTCTAGTTTAGAGGTGAGGTAAGTAAGACAGGAGAGGTGAAGTAGTTTTCCCCGGTCATCTGTAAGGTGACAGGGCAGTGACTAGAAGGCAGCTGGGCCATTCAGCTCTGAGTTCCACTCTCAACCACTCCCCGCACTGAGCATGTCTGGGGCTGCCCAGCATTCCAGGAGGTGGGAGCTGAGCTTTGTGCAGGACGCCTTTACTCCGCTTATTTTCTAACTTAACATCGACACTGTTGTCTTTATAAATAAACATGGTAAAGGTTTATTAACGAACTCACAACAATTTATTCAATCCATCTACTTCTGTGTTGATACAGAAATGAGTAACAAGGAGCCTGATACTCCAAAACTCTTTTGCAAGGTCTAAGGGGCAAGTCTACAGGAGCAGTGACTCTTCCGCATTTGTTTAGTATTTGCCGCAGGCCAGCTGCAGTGCTCTGCTGGAGCGCTTTAGGTTTAGCAGGGTGTGTGTGTGTTCCATTTGGATTCCCTGGGATCCATTTTGCTCAGATGGTGGACTCATCCCCAAGGTGCTTTGGGAATGGGGGCTAGTGGCTCCCATTTTTCAACCTTCTCCAAAGGATTGGAGCCACCTTGCCCAGAAGTGCTGGGGGTCTGCCCGCTCCCTAAGGATGGCGGCCGCCAGTGTCGGCTGGGGTAGGGGTGCAGGAGCCCTGCTCCCTTACCTGAAGGTGGGCCAGGCTCTACCACACCAGGCTGGCGATCCTGGAAACCAAGTTCTTCCTCAGCTGCTTCTCCTTCCCTCTCTCCCTGATAGATTTCTCCTGAGCTCACTCCTTTAGTAAATCACTTGCATAAAGAATCCCCATTATGGGCTCTAGGGAACCTGGTAATTCATGATCTTGGAATTATACATTTAGTTCCTGATTTGGGTGATAACATCTCTTGCCTGAAGGCAGATATATTTTTATTTTCTCCAATATCTAGCATAAGGCTTTGCACGTGATAGAGGTTTGGTAACTTCTAAGAATAAAGTAAATTTGAATAAATCTGAACTGATTTTTAAAAATAGGCAACTATTAAACATTGTAACTTGTCGGCCTAGTTCAATAGGGGGACCGATCCTTTATTTAGTTTGTAATCACCTCTTTTGTTCTTCTTTAGAATTGTTAGGTTAGGGTGCCCCATCAAATATGGACAAGTGAGCCCCCCTGAGACGTGGTGCTTCATTCTACCTGACGGGGTGGGCTGAGTAGAGCATAAAGCCTGTCAGCATCATGCCTGCTACTGCCACTGAGAGTGACTCCAGAAGAGGGTGACGTCCAGCCTTCCCGGGACAGACAGAGCCACTTCTGCCCTAGATTTCCATCCTGAGGCAACTTGAATTTTTCAGTGGTGATTATTTAGCACAGAAAGGTTCAAGTGAAAGGGGTAACTCTTCCGAGCCCTTCCCACAATCCTCTTACCTGCAAAAGTTACAGTCCTTTCCCTTCCTGGTAAACAGCAAGTATTTGATGATGGATCCTTGTACAGCCATCTGAATGCTTCGGGCACCCCCCTGAAATGGGGAAGGTGAGCAGTGAGGTGCGAAGGCCGGGAGCTATTCACTTGTCGTGAAACCACTGAGGCCAGAAGGGCACTCTTAGAAATGGATGTTGTGATCTACTTTCTCTGCAGCCTATTCCCTCCTGGTACTCCCAGGGCTTAGCGCAGGGATGCTGTATTCTCAGGGTGCCACCCTTCCCTGCCTCAGCTTCTTAGTGGAGCCCACAGACTGGTGCCTGGGGATGTGTGCCATCCTCTATCCTGCCTTCTCCATGCCCCCGCTTCACATCAGACTTTGACATTGGTGGGAGGTAAGAGCTAGTTGACTAGCCCTTGAAATTTCGATGTGATTAGTGATTGATGACATGAATTATTGGTATTTCAGATAAAGCCAGAAAGAAGTTCCTAGACTTTCTGCCTTTTGTCACCCTCAGAGATGCTTAAAACATGGAGAGAAGGGGCAGGAAAGCTAGAATTCAGAGGGGGGTGGGATGAAACGGGAGTTTAAGACTTTATTTCAAATTACTGTGTTTTAAAAGAGTCCATTATCATTTAAAGTTAAACTTTATAATAGAAATATCTTTCTGCATATGATGATAATGAAAACATGCACACCATGGGTATGGGTAGGAAGGAAACATGGATAAGGAACATGGAATTAATTTTTTGAAATTACAAACTGTAGCTGGGAGTGGTGGTTCACACCTATAATCCTGGAACTCCGGGAGGCTGAGGCGGATGGATTGCTTGAGCTCTGGAGTTCAAGACCAGCCTGAGCAAAAGCAAGATCCCATCTCTAAAAAAATAGCCAGGTGTTGTGGCGGGTGCCTGTAGTCCCAGCTACTAGGAAAGCTGAAGCTTGAGCCCAAGAGTTTGAGGTTGCTGTGAGCTGCGACGCCATAGCACTCCACCAAGGGCGACAAAATGAGACTCTGTCTAAAAAAATAAATAAATAAAATTACAAACTGTTACCTTTCCCACTTCCAAAGCAAAAGCCAGTTCAGAAAAAGGATCATGGAACCTGAAATGGGCCTTTCTCCAGTTATAGTTGAAGACATAGACTGTATTTCCAAAGAGGACCTGTCGCAGCTTCTGAAAAGAGGGGAAATACACGATCCAGTCAAAAATAATTCTTCCTGGACACAGTCCTCAGGGTGACACGCTGGAGGCGGACCTTGTTCCCTTCTGCCTGTGGGTTTGCATGTGACTCTAGCCCTCAGCTTTACTCGTGTGGAGTCCCGGGCAGAAGGCTCCCACCAGGGCTGCTTAGGATGTATTGTACTGAAGCCTGGGTGCGTCAGTCCCACACCAGCTGACCCCGATTCATCTCTTCCCCGGTGCCTTGCTTTCCATGGCCAGCCATCCCCCTGTAGCCCACCACGGGATGCTCCCTGTTCCCAAGCCTCTTCCCCGTATCCACGACTCTGCAACGCCTCCTTCTCCCACCTCTGGGTTTTTCTCTCTTGCTTTGTGGATGAAGAATGGACAGGACCTCATGTTTCCAGCCTGAGTACAGCAGCGATTTAAATGACACTAATGAACACCCTCGGTTCTCTTGTACCAAACCTTTGAGGACTTTTGGATACTCTATAGCACATTGAGTTTTGAGAGGATCCTTTAGGGCTTCCCAGAAAAAAGAGAACAAATCTTTGTAAACCAAACACAAAAGAAAAAAAAAAATGAGAGGGAACCCATTCATAATTGAAGACTTATTAATCATTTAGCACGAGCTAAGCCTGTGTGGGATATAGATACGTCCAAAACTATGTACAAAATAGAAGGTGTGACATTGCATAAGACAATATATGAAGTGTCATGAGAGAACAGAGAGAGGAAAGAGCATTCCTAATTGAAGAACTCAGGAAGCCTTTGTGGAAGAGACGGTGTTTGAGCAGGCTGGTAAATGGTGTCCGGGGTTTATGAGCATTTTCTACGTCCCAGGCACTGGGACGGGTACTCTACATTCATTACGTTAATGTAATTCTGAGAAGAAGGTACTGCTGTTACCCTCTAATCTGGAGATGAGAACGGCAGCCCGGAAAGGGTGAGACAGAAAAGGTCGCCCAGCTAGTAGAAACGGAGCCAGGATTTGCACCCTTTGTCTTAACATTTCTCCCCCTGGAACCCCATATGTCCCATTTTATGATCTCTATCTTTTTTTATGTCCATTATCGTATTAATATTTTTCGCTAGCATGGGCCACATTTTATAACTTAGAAAACATTTATTTTATTTTAAAAGGACACTTTATATCACTTCCTTAAATGGAAATCAAAATCTCTTGGGCAGCACCTGTGGCTCAGTGAGTAGGGTGCCAGCCCCATATTCCGAGGATGGCAGGTTCGAACCTGGCCCCGGCCAGCTAAAAAACAGCATTGGCAGCTACAACAAAAAATAGTCAGGTGTTCTAGCAGGCACCTGTCTCAGGAGGCTGAGGCAAGAGAATTGCCTAAGCCCAACAGCTGGAGGCTACTGTGAGCTGTGACACCATGGCACTCTACCGAGGGTGATAAAGTGAGACTCTGTCTCTAAAAAAAAAAAAAAAAAAATCTCTTGCCATCCGTGATTTTAAAAATAATGAAAATAAAACAATGTTATGAATTGCAGCTAGAAACTATTGCCTAGGAAAGCTCTGATTGAGCCCTGTACTCTTAATAATTTAAAAGAAGGTAAGAAGTTTGGAAGAGGTCTGGACGGGTCCTGGGTCTTCATCCCTGACCCATTAGAGAGGCAGATAACTTTCTGACCAGCTGACTCAGTGATCTGTGCTATGTTACTTAATGCCACATCCCTGAAAGCACCCCATGTCCCAGCAGAGGCACACATCCCACACTCTGGGACAGACAACACGATAGCCTCTTGCTGGTAATAGTGGGCAGCCCAGATGAAGAGAAAGCTCCTGGGTCCTGGAACAAGGGGTAAGTAGTTTAGAGTGACTGGAACAGTGGGTGTGTTTGGAGCCAAAGGGCAGGAAAGAAAGTGGAAGGACTGGGCAGTACCTTGGGCCTCATCCTGCAGGGCTTTGAAAATCATACTCGGGCTCTTGGAGCCAGTTAAAGAATGGGAACAAATGGAGGAACATTTGTTCCCACTCTTTAATGGAGCCCAGTTGATTCAGAGCTGTGGTCCTTCTTCCTAGTTGTGCATGGAGCAGGCCCCCAAGGGCAGGTCCTTATGGTGTCCAAAAAGGAAAGGCCCAGAAGAAGCATGCATCTGGAACGTTCTTCCCCATGTTGGCTCAGGATCTGGTTTTATGGTTAGAGTATAATTCTTGACCATTTCTACTCCTACCTTCAGAAGAGAAGCTTGTCTCCACAGAGAAATAGGGGCAGGTGCATTTCAGCGTAAGCCAGGGCCTCGGGGTGCATTTGAAGGAAAACTCTCCAGACCGTATGTCTCAGGGTAGCAGCACTTTGAGGAGAGGCAGCAAATAGGCCACACAATACTGCTGGAAGACAAAGACTCGGTGTATACTAAGGCCAAAAGGGCCATCAGCCTGGAGAGGCATTGAACGCTGACACAGTGTTTCCCTGACACCAAGATTGCACAGTACGGAAGAGAGACCGACCACTCCCAATGTCAGGGCTGAGAAGCCGCAGCTCTGCTCCTTATCAATCACGTGAACTTGGACAAATGTCCAGTCACTGCTAAGACGTTATTTGCTCATCCAGAAATGGGATTACCCTTGCCTGGTACCCATCCTGGGCTATTATTGAAAGGGAAGTATAGAAAAGGGCTTTGGGAATGCTGAGTACTAAGTGTAGCTTTATTACCTTTGTGAAAACACAGCCTGTCTATACAAGAACATCTTGTGCAGTGTGGAAGAAAGTCCAAACACAGATGGAAAAAGACCAGAGCCTGGCAGAACTAAGGGAGGAAAAGCTGTGTACAAACGTGGAAGATTAAGACCGTAGAGACTAAGAAGGCTTAGGATTTAAATTCAATTTAGAAAAACTCTGCAAGCCAAACCACACTCCGGTTTCTGTTGCCAGTTGCCACCTCCAGCTGCGCCTCTGGTGGGACCTGGAATCGGAGGGGCTGCAGGCGTCTCCAGCCAGGCCCCACTGGCCAGTGTGACCACAGCAATCCCTTCACACCTGTGTCACGCTTACTTTCCTATCAAATGTAATCTGTAGTAAGATTAACCTGAAACCTGTTTACCGCTGTGCATGTGTTACTGTGCTGCCGGGGAACGGGATGCAAATGGTAAACGGTCCTAATAAACGGCTGCAACGATTCTCGGCGTTTAACACAATCAAGCACGGTTTATATTAAACAGCATTTTTTTTTCACTTTACTGGTTTTCCAGTATTTGTAATGAGTTTTTCTCTCTCCTTGCCCTGCATTCCATGTGACTGCTGTCACAATGATAATGGTGATGTCCTCGTGCCCACACAAATGGGCACACTCACACGTCTCACACACATGAAGACAGAGGTCCTGAGTCATTCTGCCCAGCAGGTTTAATGTTCTTCCCCTGACTGCCTAAGACCTTGTCCCTGGGCTTAGAGCTTCCCTGTGACCACCTGTCCAGCCCAGTCTTCCCACCCCTCCCCCTGACTGGAGGTGGAATAATTCCCTTTGAAGCTCTCTCCTCAAATTCCCTCTTGCCTTGTGAATTACTGGACCACTCACTGGACCATCATGGAATCAGAGACCTTAGAGTTTGTGAGTCCTAAATAGACATTTATACGCCGGACTGTCTAATGGAGTGGAGGCCTCTTGGTCTTTACTGTCCACCATGGATTTCTCAGCATCCGTGCACGGCCCGGTATGTGGGAGGCTCACACTTAGTACTACATATTTGCTGAATTATAAAAATAAAAATCTAACTCAGTCCTTTCATTTTACACTTGAAGGACTTGAGGTCCCGAGTAGTTAAGTGGCATGTCCAAGGTCACGAATATAATAAATGGCAGTGCTGGGACCCAAGTGCAAGCCTTTCAACTTGTACCAGCCAGGGTCCCAGCAGGAAACAGATGGCACTCTTGAGTCAGGACAATTAATCTGGGGAATGTTCAAGACGGGGACTATTTATAAAGATGTGGGCTGGGTGTGAGGACACCACAGTGGCTAATGCGGAGTCCCAGGGCTAGCAACAGCGGGCAGTCATTATGACCCTGAGACCTGGAGGAGAGGAGGACCTGAGTCAGGAGGCAGCGGCCCTGGGGAGAGGCGAAGGGCTCAGCCGGCCGTGAGCAGCCCGGCTTCCTTCCCTGCCCTCCCTCAGTCTCCTCGCAGGGCTCCCCATCGCTCCAACGCAGCAGGAACCTAGAGGAGGGCGCCCTGTTAATGGAGCTGCTGCAGGTCAGCCTCCTGGATGGTGCCTCTGGAGGGGTACATGGAAGATACCCCTACCCCAGCTTGAGATGCCTCTAGGGACGCCTGGAGCCAGTGGACTAATTAATTAGCATCTATTAAGTCTCAGGGCTAAGCTCATGGGAGGGGCACATAGGCTGTGTCTTCTGCTCCCCCAAGGTACCCCTACCTGTCAGTCTTCTGTTAGAGTTTCGTTCATCTCTGTCTGCTCACAATGTTTGGTCTCCCAGTATGACATTTGGATTACAATAGTGCTTGGTGGCATTTCAGCTACACCAGGAGTTCATTTGTTGGCTGCTGACAAAAGAGGTGACAGGTGTGCATCCCAGAGGAAGGCCTGGGAGTGGAGGAGGATGGGGAACCACCACTGGGGGGAAGGGAGCCCCTTGGTGGCCCGGTAGAAGAGCCCAGAGGGGGTGCTCACCTTTTCTACAGTTTTCCCTCGCCACCAGCCTCAGCCAGTGTTTATCCCACCACACACGCCGTAAGACGTCAGGCTGGGAGAGGAAGAACGCTGCAGTATTGGAAAGAGGGCAACACAAGGTGCGAAACAGGACAGGTGAGGGAAGGGAAGGTGCGGGGGGGGGTGCTCTACCCAACCCCCACTTTCTCAGCAGATCCCTGGTGAAGAGGCAGTGTGTGCCCTGTCAGGAAATACCAGCTTCCCTACTGCAATAGAGAGCAAAAAGGAGTGACGACAAAAGCCTTTCTCAAGTGAATATTAGGATTCAATAGCTCTGACAATTTGCCAGGTGGCTGCGCTGCTGAAACGTGAATTAGAATTGGTCAAGCTTCCAAACCACCTGCCTGGAACAAACGTACTCAGAATCCCAAGGCTTGTCATCCTGGGATCCCAGGATGTGTGTAATTGATGCTACAACTATTTAAAGGACACAAGAACATCTGGCCATATAATGGGAATAAATCTAAATCCCATTTTTTTAAAATCAATTATCTCTCCTCCTGGGACTTTTTTTTCACACCTCAACTTCAATTCAGCAACAGTGGTCTGAATCTTTTATCTCCCAGCCTTTTCCAAAGGAAGAGAATTACCTGGGAAAAGCCACCGGGAGGGCTCTGATTGCATCTTATTTGTGTTTTCAGATAAGAGGGAGCATTCAGACCTAGGCTCCCCAGCCTCCCCAGTGTAGAGAGAGACTTTGCAAACATCTCTGAGTGCTTTTTACTATTTGTTAAATTTGTGTGTGTGTTCAAAGACAGCCCATACATTCACGCAGTCCAAAAACCAGAGACTACATAAAGGTTTGCTGGGAAGATGCCCATCCCTCCTGGCCCCATCCCCCGTGTCTGTGTACCCTACTGTTGCGTCTCATGAAGACTTCTGGAAATCATTTCTTTGTTTTCAGGCAAATACCAATATAGAATCACAGTATTCTCTCTTTTTCACATAAAAGATGGCCTGTTTTTCAGGTGTATGTAAATTTTAAAATTACATTCTCCATAGAAATTTATTATAGAGGCCACAATACTTTTTTTTTTTTTTTTGCAGTTTTTGACCAGAGCTGAGTTTGAACCCGCCACCTGCAGCATATGGGGCCAGCACCCTACTCCTTTGAGCCACAGGCGCCGCCCAAGGCCGCAATACATTTTTACTAAAGATTTTTCATTGAAAACATTGTCTTGTAGAGTAAAATTGCTCTTCAGGTCCAGGACTACAGTACAGATAGCATAATCACTGAGGCCTGAGGGCGCTAAGAGGGTTACACACCCCCTGTCTATTCCTTGAAAGGAGAGCGATTGATTAGCTGGGTGCAGAAGACACAGTAAGACTCCGTCTAGGGCCTTCAAGACCAGTGAGCTGAGCGCAGTGCCTTGGTAATCTAATCCTGCCCTTGCTGTCTAATTCCTGAGACATCAGGCTTTTGAGCAAAAGAGGGCAGGAAGGTGGATCAAGGTGGATAGATTTTCAACAATAAGGAAGAACAAATGAGGCCTCCCTGGATGTCTGAACTGCAAGAGCAACAGCGGGGAAAGTTGCTCTGCGCAGCCCGAGAGGACATGTGTGGTAAAAAGGAATCTGGGGGCTGGAGTCTCTACATCTGATGCCATCTTCCCCAGGGAACTTGAGGAAAGGTTATACTGAGTGTTGGGGACGCTGCAATCAGCAGCCTTCCTGCTCAAAATGCAGATGGAGACTTTGGATGAAGGTTCTGTGTGGCTTCCTGGGAAGAGGTATTCATCCCCACTCATCCTGTCGGCTGGGATCTTGTGTGGGGTGCACAAACAGTGCCACTGGGCAGACAGGTGGGCCTGAGTGCAGGGCGAATGTGGCTGACGTCTGCCCGGATGACCAGGCTGTTTCTGAAAACATGCCCAGGTGCGCACCAGCAGGCCCTCGGGAAGGAAGTGCCTCTTGCAAATCTTATTCATAGGACCCCAAGGAGAGATCTCAGCTTGAGCTTCTAGAATGTATGTGGAGGTTGGGGAGAATGGGGTGAATGTGGGAGAATCGCCTTGCAGAGCCCCGAGTTTCATTATGATCTAAAGGGTTACTTTGAGAGGCAGTCCCCGTGTCAGGACCTGTCATCCTCTCTGATACTGTCACCCTGGCTTCATCCCTGCTTCGTCTTCCCCAGTGTCCATTCTTGCCTTTTTGACCATGACAGCTGGTCCTTTGGACATCAAGGCGTCGCCTCCAGCTGTGGCCTGTCAGACCTCATGAGCTACCTCTAGATTTGCCACCTGGCTGGATCTCTGCCTCGGTCCCTTGCCCCCACGCTGGTCAAGTCCAGCATTGAGCAAACAGTCCCTGAGATTGGTAGCTTATAAATCCACTTGGATCCTCAAATGCCAGGTTCTTTTCAAATATGCATATTAGTTGGCAGCCCAGAAAACATTTCCTTCCTGAGGTCAGGTCCTAGCCCAGGACTCAACTGGCAGGTTCCCCCCACTTCCCTCCCCCCTTCCCGCACGCAGACAGGGCCTTTCTTGCACACTGACATCCCTGTCCACGTGGGCAGCTGTCCATGGTCTGCTGCTCAGAGGGTCTGTCCTATCCGACCTTACAGAGTGACTGTTTAACTGTAAACCGCTGTCACATGTACCTGTCAAGTCGAGGAGGTATATAGAGAGATTCTCAGAGTTTGGGTAGAAAAGGCTGTACCATCACCAGTGTCCTTGAAAAATACTATAAATAAGTCATTTTAATTATATTCTCCTTTTACCAATAACAGCTGTCTGTGGTCTTATCTCCAATAATACTCTCCCTTGACAGCGGATAAGAGTCTCCGGCCTTGTTGTTTTGGGAAGATTACGTTTCATTTCATGTTTAATTGACAAGCTCTACTTACCATGGCCATTGCTAGGGAGATGGGAGTGCCGCCCAATTTTGAAGAGATGATGGAGGGTTTGGGAATAGAACAAAGGCTACTTGATGGCAAATGTCCTTGTCCTGTAGGCTGAGGAATTCCTGTTCCAGCTTCAGTTTTATCAGCATATATGTGGCTGCCATCATGATTCTGTGTAAAATGCCACCCCCCAAAAAACAAAGCAAAAAGAGCTGGTGATGACCTTGTAAATTTTTTCTTTCTCTCTCTCTGAAATACCAGCATAGATAAAATGTTGTCTCACTTTTAAAGATGTCTGAAAATTGTGATAAATAGCAATAGAAGAGGCAGAAAAATCCACGTCTGTGTCAAAGGGGTTTCTCATAAGTTTTATGTGACTTGGAGAGGTTAAGTGTAACTATGGAAACATAATTAATGCTATCAAGACCTTGGCTGGAAATTATGTTTAGAGAAGAATGTAAATGTCACTGTCTCTTGTTTTGAGGAGACATTTCATAAACATTGAATGACTCTTTCCTGTCTCTCCAGATCTGTCTCATTATGTTGTTAAATAAATGAACTTGGATTATCTCTTTTTAATTCTTTCAGATTCCTTTTCCCCAACAAGTAAGTATAATTATTTTTTTTCATTACAAAAGTCACCCTCCACCTTTTAAAAAATCTAGTTTTACTTTTCCTGACTGATTCTCATGACATTTCAAGATAAGTTAGTATCAACTCTTCTTCTAATTTCCTTAGCCAAACGGATCTGCCCTATTGGTAGCTGAAACGTGAAGGAAAATGCCTTCTTAGTTTTTCTGTATTCCTAGAAGCAAAGATGCATTCTTATCTCAGAAACTCAGCATCCAAATTGCAGACTACTGATAGCATAAGATGCATTTTGTAAATCAAATGGAAAATCTTTACATTTGTGCCAGTGGGTTTCCCCTACCTCGTGTAAACCGTAACTTGACAATTTTTTCCCTTTCAAAGATTATTTTGTCTTTTGAATTTTCTATCCCCATAAATGGTAGCTATCTTTGTTTAATACATCTGGGACTAAAATAGAAGGATTTACCTCTTTGATTTTAATTTGGACTATGGTTAAGAGAGTTTTAATACAAATAAAGCTTTCTATCACAGGCTACTGGCCGCAAGATACTTCAGCATTATAGTTAAAATATTAATAATTCAAGTGCTTTATCACATATGCTAGTGCCAAGAAAAACACCTTAGTATCAAGGTTTGTTTGCTCAGTGATTGAAATAATACGTGAAATACAGAGTCCATTACCTTCTAACCTTTCAGTTTACACAGAATACAAACATCTCTCCTCTTATGTTGTATATCAGATTTTAAAATACCTTTTTAACATCTGAATTCCGTCATCTTTAGCTTATTTGAAAATGGTGAAGGAAGACAATTTTTCAAAGGCTGAGTAAAGATGATAACTATTTTCAAAACTACTTCTCCTTGAGGGCACTACAGTACTTGGCTGTCAGAATCTAATGTTTTTTCACAAGTATGGGAACTCTAGATTGGAATATTACATTTTTTCTAAAATAACAACATATGATGCTCTTAATGATAAAAAGTGGCTCTTAAAAGTAGGAGGAGAAATTTATATATATATGTGTATACACACACACACACACACACACACATACACACATAATATACATATATATATATATGAAAAATAAAGCACAAGAAAAAATCTTCAACAGGCTTTCTAGTTTTATGTTTTCAGGTGTTAAATGCCAGTGTGAGTGACATTATGTGCATAGAATAGATGCAGATTATGCTGTTAATGTGACAAGCAACTAGAAGAAAACAGTTTGGCTTAGAGAAAAGTAATTACCTGAGGATTTGTATTATTGGTTCCCAGCCTATAAACAAAAGAGAAAACACCAAGGAAATTACTCTATTCAAACCTCACGTCCAAAACCTCCCCAAACCTCAGCCTTGTTTGTCTGTCTACAAACAGTGGTACCTGAAGCTCTTTATAGGTACACCTGTAATGGAAGCTTCCCATGTTGCAAGCGTTGAAGTTGATTCCTAAAACACTGAAAATCCCCGTTCCTAGAGAAATGAGAAAATGAGAGCATCTTACCTGTGAAAACTAAAAATTTCCCTCCACTTGTCAAGAAATGAAATTTTCCTAGTTATCTCCTCTAAATCCAGCTCTTTTGAGCTTTGTTCCTGGCGGGAGACCTCCGTATCCATTTGGATAATGTGAGGAATTAGAAAGAGGAATTGAGAGAGAGAGAAATCTGGAGAAGCAAGAGAGGTGGCCAGCACAGATGGCTGGATGAAGTGTGCTGTCCACAAAGAGATCACTCCTCACAATTGGCTCTCCTGGGTTCACTGTAAGCCCAAGCTGACAGATCATGATTAAATTTTCATTAGAGGTGGAATGCTTTGTCTATTTCACCGTATAGGCATCATGAATGTTTTATCCAAGACAAAGATTTATAAACAAAGGGATTGCAATTACTTACCTGTATCAAAGCAACTGAGATAATTTAATTGGTGAGGGAGACCAGGCTGGTGGTGGAATGTGATCGTTCCTTAGGCTGTGATGCCTCCTCAGATGTGTTTTTGAAACAGAAATACATCGCCAGGGTGGGCAAATGCCATCCTGCTGACCGTGAAAAACTTGATCAACTACTGTGGGGTAATATATAGGCTAAGGAAAACACTGGCCAGCAGGTGTTTGATATAGAGTTTAATACACAGAAATCTTGAATAGTTGAAGAAGAACTGGTCTAATTGTTTCACAGAGAAATCCAAATGTTATGTCTCTTCCTACTGGTGAAATAAACTATAGCTGTGGTGACTGGCATAATAAAAGGTATTGATGGGTGTGATGGCTAATTTTACACGTCAACTGGGCTAGGCAATGCCTCCAATCTAGATATTGCTGTAAAGGTATTTTCTAAAGATGATTAACATTTATTTTAGTAGACTTTTGAGTAAAGCAAATCACTCTTCATAATGTGGATGGATCTTATCCAATCAGTTGAAGGCTTTAAGAGAAATGACTGAGGTTTCCCCAAGGAGAAGGAGTTCAGCCTCCAGACAGTCTTTGGCATTGAGACTGCAACATCAACTCTTCTCTGGGTCTCCAGTCTACTGACCTGCAGACTTCAGACTTTCCAGCCTCATAATTAGGTGAGCCCATATATACTGAATACAGTCAGCCTCCATAGTTGACTTGTCTTTCTACATTGACCACAGCCCAACCTGATTTTTATAGACTGGACGTGCACCCCATGTACATATCAGCATAGTGGGCCTCGTTCCTTATGTTGACCAGTTTGTTAGAGTCCCTTGGGTGGGATTGCTCAACTTAAGTAAAACCTTAACTTACAAAGGTTCTACTGTATATCATATTGGTTCTATTTCTCTGGGAAACCCTGACTAATATAATGATGTTTATCAAAAACAAATACTAGTTACCAATAAAAGTTTTTTTGCCACTTCTGACTTGGATGAATAGCAAAATTGAACCTCTTCAGCAGGAGGTCATTTCTCTATATATTCTTAATCATGAGTTAAAATTCCGGGAATGCTACAAGGTCAAGGCAAAGAGGCTCTCTGGATTTATTGTACCTAAAGTGGTCATGCCTAAAGGGATTGGATATTTATAATATTGCAAAGACCTTGAAATATAGCAAGACGTTAAATAAAGCAAAAGTGAATTTAGATGTCCATATTTTTTGCTTGGGCATGCTCTGCCACCAGTTTCTTAAGGTAATTTTTCTTTTTTCTGAAAATAGTAGAAGGGTACAGGCGAAACTAACTAAATGCAGAATACAAATGTCTTCATACAATAACTAGGAAAATGCCACGAAGGCTATGTTAAACAGTTTGATGAAAACATTTCAGATTGTATATGAAACCAGCACATTGTACGCCTTGATTGCACTAATGTACGCAGCTATGATTTAATTAAAAAAAAAGAAAAAAGAAAAAGAAAATAGAGTTTCACTCTGTTGCCCAGGCTAAAGTGCCATGGCCTCAGCCATACGCACAGCAACCTCAAACTCTTGGGTTCAAGCAATCCTCCTGCCTCAGCCTCATGAGTAGCTGAGACTACAGGTAGCCCCGCAATACCCAGTTAATTATTCTATTTCTAACAGAGACAGGGGTCTCCCTTTTGCTTAGGGTGGTCTCAAACTCCTACCTTAAGTAATCTTCCTGCCCTGGCCTCTCGGGTTATAGTAAGGATGTGGCTTACAGGGGTGAGCCACTGTGTCTGGCCTCTTAAGCTAATTTTTAGTTGTTGTTTAACCATTCATATTCACAAGTTCCATAAGTGTCCATCAGAATTAGTAATATTATTATAAACATAAGAGGCATAAAATCTTTTCTTATTTCCCACATCTAACCATAAACACTCCCCCCCCTTTTTTTTTTTTTTTAAAAAAAAAGCATTATTTTTCTCCTTTCCATAGTTTCATACTTGTAATGGTGGCATAAGTATTTAATATTATTGGGCACCCTTAGTGTAGAAAAAAAATAAAGTACATGATTCTTGCCCTCAAATAATAAAATAATGAGAAATATTCTGGAATTTTCTATTTTGAAAGTAATGTTAAAAAATAAATTCTGGCCGGCCCCGTATAGTGGAGGTGGTGGGTTCAAACCCGGCCCCGGGCCAAAAACTGCAAAAAAAAAATTCTGGATCTGCCATTTAAATTATTTAACAATCCAAACCCAGGAAAGAAAAATAGGTAAGAAAACTATTTTTCTTAAGAATCATTATTAAATCTATGTATTTTGGGATATGTCTGTGCCCTAATTTATAAAGAATTCCATAAAGGTAGAAGCAGAAATTTCAATAATGAGACAATTTACCACTAAACCATTCTGTTGGTGGGATGTCACCCACATATTTTGAATATTCCCCACATAGCAGGCACTTGGAGTTTCCAAGGTGAATCAGACGCAGTTTCTGCTCTTTCTAGCAGGGGAAACAGACACTTGGGGGAGGGGAGGAATGCTGAGCACAGTATCTTGGGGACTGAAGGAGCACTGCGCATGGCTGAGTCAGGGCTTCACCTCTTAACAGCTGCATGGCCTTGGGCAGGTTATTTAATCTCTCTGTGACTCAGTTGATTCATCTGAGAAAGGAGGATAATTTCATATATTGACCATATGGAGACTTCTCTTTTAGGAACATGGAGTATCACTTTTATTTGTTTAGATTTTATCTCCTATTGTTTATTCAGACTTAATGCCCACAGGTGGAGTGACCGAATGAGATGATATAGTCACTTTAAAGCCTTTTGATACATACGGACAAGCTTCACCACTGTTTGTGATCACCCCTTGCCCAGCCCCTCTTATTACCTTTGTCCCCAGTTTGGAATTCATGATTCCACTTCGTGCCTTCCTGCCCGTCGTCGCTCCCTGTTCAGTTGATGCTGACAAGGGCTGTTCAGATGGAAAGGGTTGGTCTCTGAAATGCACTAAGTTAAGAATGTGATTCAGACACATCCAGAGAAACTTCTACTCTCTTGGGCATTTTATGAAAAGATTTAGAGTAGGAGCCCTGGGCGTAAGAAGCAGAGTAAAAAGAAAAGGTGGAATTAGGGATTCTGAACTGGGTCTGGAGGGGTGGGCCCAGGGAGGGTACAGAAATATGTGGAATCTGAGATTTTCCTTTTCTACATTTTGATGCCCTTGCTCCTACCCCACAGCCTGTGAGTTCACCTAAATATCTTTACTACCTCTGATTAGGCAAAGGATAAGGGCTGAATATGGGGTCTCAGGCAGCAAGGAGTCTACAGCAGCAAAGGGAAAGAGAAAATACAAATTGAGGGTCATGGGGTGGGAGGAGAGATTTTGCAGCCATGCAAGGGAGCGATGGGGGATTGTGGAAGGTCAAAAATCATTCATCTATGAAGGAAATGCACCATGTAAGTCCAGAGATCTGTGCCGAAGTCTGTTTTCTTTCTCTGTTGATAATTGTAAAAAATAATACTGATGATATCGTGAGAAAAGTCAGTATGTGTTCCAAACTTGGAAATTAGTACGTAAAATTTAATGTCATTAACATAGTCTCCCGGAAAGCTATCTCTAATCTTTACAATCATTTACTCAATCCAGCCTCATAGTCAAATTTGAAAACCTTAGGCTTGCAGGCATTTTGACTAGCTTGCAAAATTATCCCCAACTTTTCTTCTTGCTGTTTGCGTGTGATGAGTCATAAACAGAAATCTGGAAGCAGAATTTTAGAGGCTTTTGATTTTTTTTAAATGAAATCTTGTTAGTATTTAATTAACCTTATCCCTGGAAAGCTCTTCCTTAGGATTAAGTTAAATCCTTTACGCTTTAATTATCATTCATTTTCTTTAGTTCTACTTTCTGTGAAGATGGAAATTTCCTGATTATAGTCCTTTGCAAAAGAATTCTACCCATCCACTGGAAACTAGAAGATGGCTGATGTATTCCTTTGTTCTTTGATGGTATGGTGAAGAGGGGCTAGACAATGGGACAGGTTCAAGGTCAAATCCCAGCCCCTCCTCCATGACTGTGCAGCCTTGGAGAAGCTGCTTAGTGTCTCTGAGCTTCACTCTCCACACCCCTTTGACTGATCTCATAAACTCATAATAAATATGACTTACATGAAAACTCCTAAATCTTAATTGATGTTTTCTTATATGTAAAATTCTCCTCTTTAGGAGCTGAAAGTCAAAGGTCCTAAAGTGAGAATACACAGGCGAGCACTCAGTATTTGCCTTCATCTGGTCACTCAGTCACAGGCGTGGGCCCCGGTCATTGTGGGAAAGGCCTAAACACCAGTGTGGTGTAATGGGAAATATGTATTTGGTCTTTGTCATAGTCCCTGAAAGCCTTGGAATTTCCTGAGTGATAAGGGCAGTAGGAGCATCATTTGTTCTAATGAGCTGACTCTTGGTGTATCCCTGTGACCTTCAGAAGAGGGTCTGGCAGCCAGAAAGAGCAAGCCTTGATTAGAAGTTTGAAACGTTCAGCCTCACTTCCCAACCTCTGGGGAGGGAAGAGAGGCTGGAAATTGAGTTAATCACCAACGGCCGGTGACTTTATCATTAATGCCTATGTATGCAAAGTCTAAGAACACCCCTAAATAACAGGGTTCAGGCAACTTCCAAGTTGACAAACACCCCTGTGCTAGGGGTGGTGCATCCCACAGAGGTCCGCACTCGGGACCCTTCTGGACTTTGTCCTATGTACCTCTTCATCTGAATGTTTATTTGTGCCCTTTGTAACAAACAGGTACACGTAAGTAAGGTGGCTTCCTGAGTTCAAAGTCATTCTAGCAAATTATCAGATTATCAGAGAGTCACGGAACCTCTTATTTCTTGCCAGTCTGTATAGGTGCAGTCAGCGCCGTCTTGTGGAACTGAACTTATTAAACTCAGAGAGTCTGACAGTGACTCTGGGGAGTTAGTGTTAGAGTTGAATTGAAGTGTAGGACACTCACTTGATGTTCGGGAATTAGAGAATTGATTGGTGTAGTAAAACAAACAAGCAGACAAAAGCCCCTCTCCTTGGGTGCCTGACAACCAGTACTTACCACACAGGTCCTGAAGTCAGACGGTCTAGGTGGGACTCCGTTCCTCTTCTGTGTCAGTTGTGTACAGTGGAATAAGTGATTGCCATGGAGTTGGCAGCTTAAGATCCCACCCCTTGGGGCAGTGCCTGTGGCTCATCGAGTAGGACGCTGGCCCCATATACCGAAGGTGGCGGGTTCAAACCCGGCTTCGGCCAAACTGCAAAACAGAAAAATAGCCGGGCGTTGTGGTGGGCGCCTGTAGTCCCAGCTACTCGGGAGGCTGAGGCAAGAGAATCGCCTAAGCCCAGGAGTTGGAGGTTGCTGTGAGCTGTGTGATGCCACGGCCCTC
>CAUYRH010157905.1:0-28475 GCA_963574655.1 Perodicticus potto | reverse complement strand
TGGGGATTCATTGAGGGTACAAGAAACCAGGTTACACTGATTGCATTTGTTAGGTAAAGTCCCTCTTACAATCGTGTTTTGCCCCCCAAAGGTGTGGCACACACCAAGACCCCACCCCCCCTCATCCCTTCCCTCTCTCTGCTCTTCCTTTCCCCACCCCTTCCTCATTCTTTCTCTGCTCTCCCCTTCTCTCACCCCCACCGTGTCATTAATTGTCATTAATTGTCCTCATATCAAAATTGAGTACATGGGATTCATGCTTCTCCATTCTTGTAATGCTTTACTAAGAATAATGTGTTCCATTTCAGCCCCTTTTTAACACTGAAAATACATTGCGGCATTAGGAAGGTTGAGAACCACTGAGATAGATAGATAGATGTAGATATACATGAAGGCTGTTCAGAAAGCATCCAGCCATGTAATATGGCATAGCTGGATACTTTCGGGACAGACCATGTATGTGTGTATAATAATAGCTATATTTCCTTGCACTGTCCAGAGAGCCCCAAGAACAATGAGCACATCTAGCACTCAGATCTTGACTTCTAGATATCATTCTCTCTTAAAAGAACTAAAGGTCCCTTGGAGAAATGGCTGATCCCAGGAATGGGCAGAGAAAAAGTACAAGATGAGCCTGGGACAACTTGCTGTGCCAGAAAGTGAACAAGTGCCCAAAGAATTATGGAAATGGAAGCCAGGTAGGCAAGTGGACCAAATCTGAGAAATTTTGAGCAGCCAAATAAATAATGAGGCAATGAGGAAAACACTCAACATCTGTAATATTACTGCCAAAGATGCATAGCCCAAATCTAATCATGAGGAAACAACAGATCAACCCAAATTGAGGCACCCACAATACAAGGGGCCTGTGGTCTTCTAAATTGTCCTGGTCATGAAAGTAAGGGAAAGCCTTAGGAATTGTCTCAGAAGGAAGGAGACTGGAAATACATGACAACTAAATGCAATGAATAATTCTGGACTGGATGCTTCTGTTATAAAGGATTCCACGGGTGGCGCCTGTGGCTCAGCGAGTAGGGCGCCGACCCCATATACTGAAGGTGGTAGGTTCAAACCCAGCCTCGGCGAGCTGCAAAACAAAAAAAAAAAAAAATAGCCGGGCGTTGTGGCGGGGGCCTGTAGTCACAGCTACTTGGGAGGCTGAGGCAAGAGAATCTCCTAAGCCCAAGAGTTGGAGGTTGCTGTGAGCCGTGTGATGCCACGGCACTCTACCGAGGACGATAAAGTGAGACTCTGTCTCTACAAAAAAAAAAAGGATTCCACTAGGCCCATTGACGAAAGTCCAGTAACACCTGAGAGTTAGATAGTACTAATGTATCAGTGTTAACTTCCTTATTATGCCCATCTTATTAGGTCATGAAGGAGAATGTCCTTATATATACTAAAGTATCAAGGAGTAATGGAGGAGGAAGTTATTTGTAGTATTATTGTAATTTTTCTGTACCTTTGAATTATTTCAAAGGAAAGAGTGAGTGGAATCCCTAGGCAGTGGAGAGTGAGAGGAGGACCAGGCAATGCAAAAGCAGTCACTGACGGGTGGTGCCTGTGTCTCAAAGGAGTAGGGCACCAGTCCCATTTGTTGGAAGTGGCGGGTTCAAACCCAACCCCGGCCAAAAACAGCAAAAAAAAAAGCAGTCACTGACCATGAAGAGTTGCATATGCCTAAGCAGAGAGGGCAATGAATTATCTGTAGAGCTGCAAAATGACCAAAGAGAATTGAGAATAAGAAAAGGGTATTGTGGCTCGGCGCCTGTGGCTCAACGAGCTAAGGTGCCAGCCACGTACACCTGAGCTGGCGGGTTCGAATCCAGCCCCGACTGGCCACAACAATGACGGCTGCAACCAAAAAATGGCCGGGTGTTGTGGCGGGCGCCTGTAGTCCCAGCTATTTGGGAGTCGGGGAGGTTGCTGTGAGCTGTGGATGCCACAGCACTCTATCCAGGGTAACAGCTTGAGGCTCTGTCTCAAAAAAAAAAAAAAAAAAGAGGGTATTGAACTATTTTTAAAAATTCTGTCATGAATCACAGCAGCATCTTCGTACTATTTGCCATAAAATAGAAAATAAATCATTTAGTCCATTCAGAGACAGCACTGGATGTGCATATGGTGGAAGCAGCTAACAATTTTTTGGCTTCTCTGAACCCTGAGCTTCAGAGGTTGGAAACTCGTTCTCGCTACAAACCATTACACTTCCAAAAAGAAAACTCCAGTGACATAAAGATATTAGCTCTTCTCAAGAGGACAGGTCTCCAAATACCTAGTTTTAAAGGGTTCTTTCTGAAATTAAGTGTATTCTAGTGATATTTTAATAATTTGATGCTCACATTTTGGGCCAAATTATTCTTATATGAAATTATTATGGTGCACAAATAATACATGTTCATTATAGAACAAATGAAAAGTTCAGAGAAACAGAGGGCAAATTTAAAACACCTATACTCCCACTATCCAAAAACAATTTGCTAACATTTTGATGCCTATTTTAAAATGCAAATCACATCTATAAATTTTCGTTGCAGTAAAAAAAGAGACCCTGTCCTGTGCAATTTTGTATCTTGCATACACTCTCCTCCCCCAATGTAGAGCAAGTCTCAGTAACTAAATATACTTCAATTGCCTCATTTTTAAGGACGCGGAGAGGAATTCCATTGAGCACACGGGCTGTGACTTATGTAACCGTTTCTATTTTAGGACTTATACTTTGGGCGCTGTGAGATCGTGCCGCAGAACCTGCGGAGGTTGCTCAGACCACTAGAGAAGATGGGAGGGTCAGGGGACAGCTAGATCGTTGACCACGGTTGTAAGCACACAGAGACAGAGAAAAGAGGGTCAGCAAGGCTGCGGCCAGCAAAGAGCAAAAAGCCTGTGGATTTGGGATCCACGCGAGGGCAGACCTAAGGGCAGAGGGCACCAGATGGGTAGAACACGATACCCACCCAACTGGAACGAGACCCCAGGCCAGTGGCAACTGCACGCGGTCCAGGCACCCAAGCTGGTGCGCCGCTGCTTCATACCAATAGAGGGTGCTGTGTCCTCAGCAGTTCGCGGTGGGCGGCTTCCAGCTGCCGGCCAGATGTGGACAGCTGGACCGCGGGAGGCGTGAAGCTCTACTCAAGCCCCTGTAGACCCACAGGCTGATGGGGGGAGAGTAAAAATGGGCCAGCAGGGGGCAAGGGTGGCAGAAAGACTCCACCGTCGCTGCTCTGTCGACTCCCAGATTGCCTTCCCTTGTTGGGCAGAAGGAAGGAGCCTCCTACCCAGAGGAGGCGCTGTTTTCTGATTCCCACAAAAGTTCAGTAAAGCCTGGCAGAAGCTCTGGGGCTGGCTCAGCAAGAATGAGAAGGGTCCATCGGGCGGGAGTGGGGCTCGGGGACTGGAGCCAGGAGAGACTCACTGGGCAGTCTGTGGCGGGAAAGAGAGCTTGCCTTGAGGACCTTGAACTTTTTGAGAACCCAGCCCTTGACTCCAGACGCTCCAGCACACACACACAACATACATATCCTTCCAGCGCTCTTTCTGCCCTGGGTGCAGTGTGCATTCAAGGAGTGAGAAACTAAGGCACTGCAGGACAGAAACTCAGTAAATCTTTTCTCCCCAAATCGTCTAGAGTGGAGAAGCTGGGTTAGAGGGCCACAGCCCGCCCGAAGGTCCAAATAAGGAGCCTGGGGCCAGAGACAAACCCAGGGACCCCCCCCCTTGACCTGTCTGAGGCCCCTCCACTCCGCAGCAGCTCCTCAGGCTCCCCCGTGCTTAATCAAGCCGCTGCGCACTGCTGTAATTGGCAGCGCAGACCCCGCCTGGCGGAGGACCCAGGGGCGGGCGAGGGGCTTAATTGCAGGGTTTTGGCTCACGGTCTGGGCTGCATCTTCACTGGGGAAGAGGGACGGGCCCTTTAGCTCCTCGGGCCTGGCTTCGGAGAAATCAAAAAGACCTTTGGGTCGGTAGTGGGGATCCCTTTCCCGGAAACAGAACTGGGGCAAGGTTGAACCCCAGCAAGAGTGCGGGGGGTGACGGGAGGAGCAGAATGCCTCGGGAGAGCTCAGGGAGGTGCGGGTAACATATTCAAAATTCCCCACCCAAACCCTAGGTTCCCTAGTTAGTCTGGTCCGAGACTCCTCCCTCCTCCCCATTCTGCCTCCCCCGTAACCTCCCTTCTCGTATCCCCAGGTCGCTCCCACCCTGGGGAAGAATGTGCCCTCCTAGCGCACCCTTGCCATGGTAACGGCACACCCCCACCCCCGCGCACCGCAGCGGCCCGGCCTGGCCTGGGTGGCGGCAAGAAAAGGGGGGAGCGGGCGCCTCCCAGCCCTGAGGACACACCTCGGCTGCCCTGGTTGCCACAGCAACCGAAGACATCTGCAAGCGCGCAGCCGCGAAATGGCAACAGGCTCTCCTTAAGGTCCCTTATCCCGCTAACCCGCCCACAGAGTATCAAGCGAGAGACCCCTCCGCCCCACCACAACTTCAAGGACAGGTCCAGAGAGGAATCATAGGGCATCCCCGCTTCCATGCATTGCGAGTCTAGGGAGAAAGGGCAGCTGGAGGGCCCCAAAGAGTCTAGAACCTAAAAAGGGATCCCCCTGTCACCAGCCTGCCCCCACCCTCAGCAGAGCCTGAGGGGAGCGCTGGCAGCAGGAAGCCAGGGAAGGGCCAGGAGGCGCGCAGGCCCCACAGCAGAGCGGTGATTACAGGGACCTGTCCCTCCCGCCCCCGGCTCCCACTCTCATTAAGTCATTTTTTCCCCAGTTGGAAAGTCCCTGTGCCTTGAGCGCAGGAGCTGGGGCGACCGCAGGCAGCTGCCGGCAACCACATTAGAAAGGGGGGCGAGGGAGGAGGGGTCCGCGACTAGGGCCTGGCCATGCTCCAACGTGGAAGCCCCACTACCAGAGACTAACTGGGGTTGCATTAATTCGGGGAAAGAAGGTTACCTCTTTGCAGGAGGAAGTAGGAGGAAGGAGGGAACTTACAGGATAAAGGTGGAGGACAGATAGGAAGGCAGTGGTGGGGTTAAGGGTCAGGGACAGGATACCTGTTTGAGGTGGGATCAGAATACAGGTATCTTTTCCCAAAGCCTCAGGGTCAGAGAAAAAGTTGGGAGAGGTTTTCAAAGGTACACTTGGAACTGTGAAAGTTCCCCTGTGGGTGAGCAACAAGATCAAGGCCGTCTAGCCCTCAGCCTGCAAAGAGGTAACCTAGTGTCCACCAGGCGAAAGGTGTTGGTAGTGGGGGAGGTTCTCTCCTCCTCTGAATGATCTCTGGCTACCTTCTGTTCCTATTTCTAAATCTCACCCTTGGTCCTTCCCAAGCTATTGGCAAGTTCTTCTTCCCATCTAAACTCCACCCTCCCACTTTATTTCAACCCATATCCCCTATTGCCTATAAGCACAATGATTCCTGCCTCACCCTTCAGCCCAGTGACACTTGGACCCCATTTTCCCATTCCTCATTACCTCCACATCGCCCTAATTTAGGGCTCTCACCCAGTCCCATGCACCCCTTTTCAATTGTGGGATCCAGCTTTGGTCCCATGACTCTAGTCAGCTTCTGGCCCAGACACCATATTTGTTCTTTCCCCAACTTTTCTTTCCCTCCTTTACAGTCTGGTTAGCATGTATCAGATCACCACGACTTGACTCACTAGAACATGTCCCCTCCCCTGCAACTCAGTGTCCAGCCCCCTGCTCCTCCCTACCACCCACCCCTCCCTCTAGTGGCAGCACCTCTGCAGTTGCTGCTCCTACCTTATTATCCCAACCAAATTTTCTGTCATCTTCGTTCTCCCCTCCCCCAGCTCTGTCCTCCTTAAGTCTGAAAGGCAGAGGAGGGTGAGGCCAAGGCTAATGCTGCAGTGGACAGAACTGCTGGATGTGTAAGCATCACCTCCCCAGGCCTCCATTTCCTCCACCCCTCCTCTCCTTCTCCCTGGGGTGGAAAAGCCAGCCCCCACAGCTCTCTCCTGGGTGAACAAGAGGAAAGGAATGAGGCAGGTGTGTCTGGCTGCTCCTGCCTACCCCTCCTCCTGGGGGACTCTCATGCGCCTGCCTGTGGGGCTGTCTTTTGGGGGATGGGGAGAAAAACCCTGTCCTGTACAAAGCCAGCAGAGAGCTCTTCTCATTTGGAAGAGCATGCTGCTACGGACATGTCTGGGAGCTGCTGGGGTGCAAGCAACTGGAGGGAAGGGAGCTGAGAGGAAAGTAGTGGGGGCAAATCTCCCAGCTGGTGGGCTTATAGGAGTGCATGACCCTGACAGTCTCCTTTCCTTGTCACTCCTATGCAGATATAAGGAGACATGGGACAGGGGCTGGGAAACATAGGGGTGTGTGCAGGCCAGCAACTGGAGAAAGGAAGCCTTTGTCTTTCTCTGGTTCATCAAGAGAAGTGTCATTTGGCCATAAACTGAGGCAGACAGCAGACTCCCCAGGTGTGAGCAGCAGGAGGTCTGGACCACAGTAGGTGAAGTGTTCCTTGCTTGACATCCTCCTACCTCCCTCTTCACCACCCTTCTCTTGAAAGGTCTGTTCCAAAGGGCCAGGTGCGGTGGCTCATGCCTGTAATCCTAGCACTCTGGGAGGCCAAGGCGGGTGGATTGCCTGAGCTCACGAGTCAGAGACCAGTCTGAGCCAGAGCAAGGCTGAGGCAAGGGGATCTCTTGAAGCCCAAGAGTGCGAGGTTGCTGTGAGCTGTGACAAGACAGCACTCTACCAAGAGAGACAAAGTGAGACTCTGTCTCAAAAAAAAAAGAAGTCTGTTTAAGAAAAATGTCAGATCTGAGAGCCAAGGAGAATACAACACTGGACCCAAACTACCAGCTAGCAGTGTCCTTGTGGGGACATGAATGTGGGAAGTGACTATTGACCTGCTAAAGGGCACCCTGATATGGGGATCTGGAGACACAAGAGGCCTAGGAAGGATATCTCTGCCCCACCCCTAGCCTTACTAGCATACCCTGCCTCTCCTGCCTGGACTCAGAGAGACCAGAATCCAGACAGTGAGTCTCCAGGCCCTCCCCCGCCACCCTCTTCCCAGCCGCACCTCCTGGCCCCACCTGCTCCCTGGGGCGCTGGGCTGGGTTGAGCTGGGTCTTGCCCAGGATTACTCCTCTCAGTGCCTCCTGTCTCTGCCGATGGTTGCTGCTGGGCATGGCCACTCGTCCTGGCTTGTGGCAGAGGACTCAGCCACAAGGTGGGCGGTTAGTGCTTTGGCACCAAGGACTCCAGATCCAGCCCCTTCTTGACATCCCCACTGCCTCCCTCCAGTCCAGGCCCCATCTCTGGTTTGGAAGACGGTTGTAGCCTCCTTAGTGGCTTTCCAGCTGTCACCCTTTTCCCCCCATCAGCCAGTTCCCCATAAGCAATCTATGTGGGAATCAGCTCAGGGCACGCCCCTTCATAAAACCCTCTGAAAGTTCCCATTTCTCATAAATGAACTCCCAACCTCTTACGTTGGCCTTTGCCCTCCCTCTAAGTTCCTCTCCCATTGATCTGCCCCTCAATTTCTTCACCCCAATCACAATGGCCTTTTTGCTGTTCCTCCAACTAGACAGAGATCTTTCTTATCTCAGAGCTTTGGCAGTCACATGGCTGGAAAGCCCTTACCCTCAGTCAGCATGGCTCTCCTTCCCATGGTGCAGGGCTCACCATCACAACTCAGAGGCCTTCCCTGACCACTGGCTTTATCTGAGGGGCCCCACTCCCCACAAATCACTGTGCACCCAGCAGCCTACTTTCATATAGAATTGTCTAAAATAAACTTGTTTGTGTATTTACTTGTTTATTGTCCATCCCCTCAGCAAGAATATAATCTCTAAGAGGACAGGTGTTGTGTCTCTCTTATTCACTTCTGTATCCCCAGTGCCTCTTATCCCCCCACAATGCCACAAAAAGTGCAAAATAAATATTTTTCCAATGGATGATGAGGGACATGGTAAAGGCAGAGGCCAGTGGGAAGGCATCTGGGGCCTTTATAGAATCACTTCAGCTCAGTAATGTCCATTTCTTCCTTTAATCCTCCCACTGCCCATCAGCTCCATTCATTCCCTCCTGCTCCAGGAAAAGGGGTGTCTGGCTGACACTTGTCCCCAGGGTATGGGGCAATCCCCAGTCCGACTGTGGGGGGAGGCCAGTAAGTCCTAGAGCTCACAGAGGTGAGGGCTATGGTCCAGGCAGGCCAGGACTGTCCTGTGATTGCAGATCCTCAGAGCCAGGAGGGTCCCATAAGATCACGTGGTCCGACTTCCTCTCCCTGGAACCAAAGTGATGCTGCCTAACCAGGATTGAAAACCGTAGACCACCAGGCTCAAGGAATGGAACCTTGTTCAGGGGACCCCGAGCTGCTCACTTGCAGACGCTGACCCACTCAGTAATGCGGCACTCTTCGCAGACCACGAAGCAGCACCAGTGGAAGCGACAATGGCAGCGTTCGCTGCGCGTTTGGCGCAGGATGTTGTGGCCTCGGCCGCAGCACATGCTGCCACAGCCATCCGGGCCCGTGCTGCTCTTGTTGCACAAGCGGCCTACGGTGCCTGCGGAGTCCAGGCGCGGCTCGAGCTCGCAGAAGTCGGGCGACTTCTCGAAGTAGACCAGATCGGCAGGGCTGGCCCGGCGGCGCTGCCCGGGAGCTCCTGGGGCGGGCGAGGGAGCCCCCGCAGGGCCGGGCTCCAGCTGGCCGCCGTTGCGGTTGTGCGGCCGGATGAGCGTGGCGCGGTGGAAGCGGCTGCGCAGCAGCGCCCCCACCACGCGGAACTCTGGCGTCACCTGCCAGCAAGTCTTGAGCTGGCAGCTGCCTGACGTGCCGTGGCACTTGCACTTCCGCCGCATGTTCTCCATCACTGCCTGCGGAGGAAGGCACTATGAGGGCCAGCCCCACTGCCAACGCTGAACCCACTCCCATCGCAAAGCAGCGGACCCAGAGCCAGGCAGTCAGGGGAACTGTACCTGCTCTTCCGCCTCTCCCACCCGCCTCCCCCCAGGCCAGGCCTTGGGGGAATTCCCTCCTTCCGGCGCCCCTCCACTCCTGCCAGCTTTCCTCCACAGCTGCAGGGGGCCCTTGGGGCTAGAGCTCTTGCTTCCTGAGGGGGGATCCCACATCGTCAGGGAAATTCCCTCTCCTTCCATCCCTGGGGTAGGGTCCAGGAGCAGGTGGGTGCTGGCCCACTACATCCCAGCCCCAAAGCCTCTGGCCTTATTCCAAGCTGTGAGTGGGATATGCTGTGAGTTTAAGAAGGCCCAGTTCTACACTCCCCTAACCCCTGGCCCTGCCTATCTTTTGTGGGGAGTCAAAGGAGAGTGCACAGGAGCTGAAGAGACTGTCCCCACCACCACCACCAAATACTGGCTGGAGCTTAATTCTCTGCCCTGTGCTGAATGTCAAGATACCTCCTATGAAGCGAGCACCAACAGGGGCCAAAGTTCTACCTGAATACATAATAGAAGCCAGAGAGAGCCCAGTGAAAGTGGAGAGTGTCCCCAAGCCTCCAAGGGAGGTGATTATGGGGACACAGCCTACCCACCCCCACTCAGCCTGAAGCCCCGCTCCTCCCAAAGAACACCTTGGGGGGGCGCCTGTAGTTCAGTGGTTAGGGCGCTGGCCACGTGCTCTGAACCTGGCGGGGCCTGCTAAACAAACAACAACAACAAAAAAAACACCTTGTCATTACCCTCACCAGAGACCTGGGAGGAAGGTCCTCCTTTCCCCCACTTCACTCCAAAAACACACCCTCAGACAAGGAGAGCAATAGGGCCCCCAGAGAGGGACCCTGCCCCACCAGGTCTTAAAGGACTCTGCAGCTTATATGTGTAGCCTATGGTGTCAGCACCATGTGGGAACCAGCCCAATGCCTCCCTAAGCCAACAGCTCCAGAACATCTGCTTCCCACAGGCAGCAGCCATTAATTAGCCAGTTTAACTAGAGGAGGAGGAGGAGGAAAAGGAGAAGGAGGCACAGTGGTATGAGCTAGGATGGGAGCAAAGCTTGGGAACAGAGCTGCATGGACAGGGAAGGCTGTGTGGGAGCTGGACATGACCTGAGGGCCAGTGTGCCTTGGTTTACCCTGCCTCTAAGTCAAGATGGGAATTGTTAAATCAGCTTAGAGTCTTTGTGGAGGAAGAAAATGAAACAGTCATGGGCTAAGAGGCCAAGAGAAAGAGAAGTGACAGGAAGCCAGGAATAAGACCTGAGCTGGCTGGGGAAGGTCAAGAGAAGGGATGAGAATGGATGGCCAGAAAAGAAAGATGCTGAGCTACCATGAGGGCCAACCGGGCATCAAAGAGTAGGCTGACAATGTAGAACAAAAGAGCACAGGCTCAGAGTTCAACTACCTGAGGATGAATCCTGCCTCTACTACTTTCTCACTAATTGCATCACCTTGGGCAACCTTCTTGGTCAATTTGCTCCTCAGTTTCCACACTTAAACCTAAGTTTAGTAATAGTCCCCACCTCATAGGTAGTTGTAAGGATTAAATAGGTTCATATGTAGGAAACTGCTTGGGACAGTGCCTAACACAACATAGTAAGCACTCAATAAATGCAGGCTATCAATACTTTCTTCTTCTGTTTATTTCTCAACTTATTTTTAGTGAATGACCTTTGAGGTGACATAAGCATTTGAGGGCAAGGGACAAAGAAGGCAATAGTAACACATTCTCACAGTGGTCCTGAGGACCCTCACTTAGCTCCCCTCACTGCAGGAATCTCTCATTCTAAACTGCACTGATAGGCTAGGAGAGATCACCCAGTTACGGAAAATTAGAATTGAGAATGGGTGATTTAGTTCCCTCCTGGCTCTAGAGGAGACAGGTGGCAGCGCCAGACCTAGAGTCCTAAGGTGCTGAATGCCACTTCTCTAGTGACACCCTGGCTTGGAGGAAGTGGGAGGAACAGGTTGCTGGGGGGACGGGACTGCTGATCCTGTGCTGCCAGGACTATTTCATCCCTTCCCCAGGCTTAGGACCTGGTACACAGTAGGTACTCATGAATGTTTGCTGACTGAATTAGAAGGTTGCAGAGGTGGAGGAACAGTCCCCAGAAGAGAGGTAAGCCTGGAGGAGGGCGAGCCACAGGCAGGGCTTTGGAGCGGCCTGGGGGGCGGGGCTCTTACCTGCCTCCCGACTCGATTGTTGTGAAGCCTCATGCGCGCGTGGATGTCTTTGTGAGGCTCCCGGGAGTCTAGAAAGTCCTTAGAAAAGCGCTCCCCGAAGCCCACGTCGGGGCTGCAGCCGCCCCACTCCCAGGAGTCCTGTAGACCGGGGCTGGCTGGGGGCAGGGCTGGGTGTTCTGGGACCCCATGGCTCAGACCTTTACCGCGCTGCAGCGCATCCAACTGCAGGCGGTGCAGCTTCCGACGAAAGGCCTCCTCGTCCCCCCGCCGTGATGCATCGCAGCCGCATGCCCGCAGTTTGCCGAGGGCACACGCGTTGGACACCGCGTGCACCACACCAGCTGCCGCAATGGCGTAGGCGAAAGCGCTCTCTCGGAATCCTGCAGTTAGAGACCCAGAAAGCATTGACTCTGGAGGAGCCTCCACATACCATTTCTCTGCCCACTCTGCCCAACCTTCTTATCATTCCAGGGAGAAACTGAGGCCCAGTATGGCGGAGGGTCTGGAACAAGAGTACAGAGCCAAAGAAGGCCAGAAACCATGCCAGAAGCTAGGTCTAGAGAGGCAGGCTGATAGCCCTTTTCTTTTTGCGCTTTTCATTAACATCACCTTTAGTAAGCTCAGAATTTGTGTTTGCATCCTCTACTGTAGGCTAGAAAGTACCTCTTGAATACATGCTTTTTTAGGATTGGAGACTTCGTCTTGGTGTGTGCCACACCTTTTGGGGGCAAAACACGATTGTAAGAGGGACTTTACCTAACAAATGCAATCAGTGTAATCTGGTTTCTTGTACCCTCAATGAATCCTCAACAATAAAAAAAAAAAAAAAAAAGTATGCTCTGCGCCCATAGCTCAGTGAGTAGGGCATCAGCCACATACATCAAAGCTGGTGGGTTTGAATCGGGCCGGGCCTGCTAAAAACAATGACAATTGCAACCAAAAAATAGCCTGGCATTGTGGCGGGTGCCTAGATTCCCAGCTGTTGGGGAGGCTGAGGCAAGAGAATCACTTAAGCCCAAGAGTTTGAGGTTGCTGTGAACGATGACGCCATAGCACTCTACAGAGGGCCACACAGTGAGACTTTGTCTCAAAAAAAGAAAGAGTGTCATAAAAAAAAAAAAAAGATTGGAGACTTCACCTATTACCTCCTACGTTGCCATCTGCAATTTTAAAATAAGCCTGCGGAAAGAAGGCAAAATTTAACCTAAAGAATAACTTGCTAGGCGGCACCTGTGGCTGAAAGGACTGAAAGGAATAGGGCGCCAGTCACATACGCTGGTGGTGGCGGGTTCAAAACTAGCCCCGCCAAAAACTGCAAAAAAAAAATAATAATAATAATAACTTGCCAGTGGCAGTCCTGTCTCCTAGGATGTGGGAAATCGATGAGCAGGAAGGGAAAGAAGAGGAGCCCGTGGCTCCTAAGGCTTCCTGCCCCAAGGTTGTCTGCCTGGTCTTTGCCCACCTTAGGTCCAGCCCAGAAACCCCCACCAATGGCCAGAGACATGAATCAGCAGAGCTCCCCCTTCCTTGTCTGCAGGACATCCTGGAAAGTTGCTCAGAAATGGGCACTACCCACTCACCTTGCCTGTGGTCTGTCAGCTAAAGGGATTGTTTTAGGGATGTTAGAGGTAAGTCCAGAACCCTACACCGGATCTGGCATACCGTAGTGTTGGACGTCAAGAGGAACAGGCAGGCTGAGGCAGACACCTTCCACTAGATGCTCAGGAGGCACAAAGACTCACCCTAAATAAGCCACTTTCAGTACTGTGGCAGAGCTGGCCACTGACTAGTCCACACTGCCTTCTTGCTGGATGTGCCTGAGCCATCTTCTAGGAATGATCTGTGGCAGGGGGAAGACAACTTGCAGAGGAGGGTCCAGCTCTTGGACCTACAACCTACCTCTTTCTTAATCTGCATCTGAGAAAGGACCAACTAGAAGTAAGTTCTGGTAAAAGTCTCTGACCAGCCTCTGGACCCCAGAGAGAGAGCAGGCAATGAAATAAGAAGGGAGCAAGAATATCTCCCACACAGGGAATAGAATCCACCCTGCCATGGGCCCCTACGGGAGAAGGCCAAAATCTGGCCAGAATGGCCTTGGAGGAAGCAGAGAGTCAGATGAAACAAAAACCTCTGTGTCCTTCCACCATCAAGGCTGGGAAGACCTGGGTGTAGGACACAGCTACAACTCCAACTTTAACCTTTCAAGCGTAAATTATATAATCTAATGGTTTGTACCCTCATATTAATCTGACATTTAAAAATAAGTAAAATTTAAAAATAGAAAAGACTGAAAGGACGTTTCCTCAGGAGCTTCACAGACCCCAAAGAGCCAACCAGGACTGGACAGAGGTCCTAGCCCAATTCTACTCCTTTTTTTTCTTTCTTTCTTTCTTTCTTTTCTTTTCTTTTTTTCTTTTTTTTTTTTTTTGTTGAGACCAAGTCTCACTATGTTGCCCTCGGTAGAGTGCTGAGGCGTCACAGCTCACAGCAACCTCCAACTCTTGGCCTTAAGCGATTCTCTTGCCTTAGCCTCCCAAGTAGCTGGGACTATGGGCGCCCGTCACTGTGCCAGGCTATTTTTTGTTGCAGTTGTCATTGTTGTTTAGCTAGCCCGGGCCAGGTTTGAATCCACCACCCTCAGTCAGTGTATGTGGCTGGCACTGTAACCACTGTGCTACAGGGTGCTGAGCCCCAATCCTACTCCTAATCCTTACGCCCCTGCATCACAGAGCCCTGTACTCCCCTCCCTGCCTAAGCCAAAGGAAAAAAAAAATAGACAAGCTATTTAGTAGTTAAGAAGTATATCATTGAAGCCAGATTGCCTCCCAAAGCTAGGATTACAGGCCATGAGCTACCATGCCCAGACAAGGTAGTAGATTTAAAGTGTTTAGAATAGTGCCTCACTCATAGTAAGTACTACATGGACTTTAGCTATTAAGTTCTTCCTGCCATCAGACTTCATTCACTTCTGCTACATTTCAAGCCATTGTTTTTTGTTTCACGATCAGAGACAGAGCCCAGAGGCTCATGATCCATCCTAGAATAGATCATTTGGGCCACCAGAGGCCCATAAAAGCGGACTCTTCCTCTCTGTATTCTCTTTCCAGGTCATGGAATCTCAGTATCTTTTTTTCATAGGAACCCAGCTATGAACAGACAGAAGGGAAAAGGGATTGGGTTGGAGCTTTCAATGAGGATACTAGGAATTAGCAGGAGCTGCAGAGGAGTGGAAACTACTCTGGGGAAATGGGGCCCAAGGGAATAAGGGTGGACCCAAGCACCTGGGAAGAACATCCTACATTATCCCTTGCTCTTTATCTATGGAACTCTAAGCACTTCTTTTATGCTAGAGAAACCATCAGCCTGCTCCTTGGACACATGGAAATACTCAGACTGTCAGAGGCAGCCTGAGTCTCAGAAATCACTGCCACCGCACACACCACCATCACCAAACACATTATGCAAAGGGGGAAAGCCCAAGGCTCCCAGCTCTCAGGCCTGACAACTTTCTGCTCTAAGGGAGTTCTACTGCAGAGTAAGAAACACATGCAGCCCAAGATTCTATAGCCTTGCTTTTACATGGCAACAGAAAAGAACAAGGGTCTGGTTCAGATGGTGGTTGTGCAAGACTAACTACTATCCTCCAGGCTTTTATATTCAAGGGTGGGCCTGAAGGAATCTGGAGAAATGTAGCCCACAGCCTGCAGAAAATACTCCTACCCCATGCAGCTAAGGACATATTCCCCTACACCACTCCATGGCCTCTGACAGCTGTCACAGCCACGTGTAGAGGTGATCAGGCACAGCCTGTGTGGTCACCCTCTGCTCCAAGCATCCAGGCCTCAGAGAAGTCCATCCCACTAGGTCTGCCCCCAGCTCCTGTTCAGGGCCCCAGTTTCAGTCCTGGCCCCGACTGTCTGGGGCAGACGCAGGCACTGTGCCATCTGGCCAGCTGGAGGGGGAGAGGGGTGGGGCCATGGCCAGCTGGGCTGCCCAGAGCAGAAGGGGGGGCTCTCGTTAAGACGCACAATTAGCCGCCCTGCCTTTGATCTGGGACAGGGACTGCCAGCATCTAAGTGGAGTCAGCTGCTGTTACAGGCCACAGCCAAACAGCCAGGAAGGGGCTGGGGGAGGAGGTTCGGAGGGCAGGGGAGGAGAGAGGATTTAGGAGCCATTGGGAACTAGGAGGAGTTTGAGAAGCTTGAGCCCTGCCCATTCAAGTCAAAGAGGGAGGAAAGGGGAGAGGGCTGGTCTCCATTCCTTCCATGCAAATATTTTGTGTATGCTTGTGTGCCTGGATGGAGAAAGAGAGAGAGAGATTAGTGTGCATGTGGGAACACTTAGGTGTGACACTGAATGGAGCCACACACTTGAAAAAATGCGGGTAGGGGTGTGTGGGGTGTGTGGCGGGTGTGTGTGTGTGTGGCAGTATTGTTTCTTCGAAAACTCCCCTATGGCACCAGCTTACCTCTCTGGGCACACAGTGGGAGTTCGTATCGGCCTTGCAGCTTGGGCGATGGTATAGCAGGGAATTGGGTGCAAACTGTAAAGTAGCTGGCCTGCATTCAAGTCCTGGCTTGAGGGCTCACTTTTAAGCTGTGTGACTAATGGCAAATTACCCAACCTCTCTTAGCTTCATTTCTAAAATAAGAATAATAATACAAATAATACAACCTCCTGAATGGATACGGTTTGAGGATCCTAAAGCATAAATGAAGTGCTGCAGTGTTCAACACATAACAGGTGCTTAATATTTATGGGCTAATTTTTTGGGTGTCATTTAAAAAATAGGACCCTAGG
Source organism: Perodicticus potto (assembly GCA_963574655.1). Classification (NCBI taxonomy): domain Eukaryota; kingdom Metazoa; phylum Chordata; class Mammalia; order Primates; family Lorisidae; genus Perodicticus; species Perodicticus potto. Next base: position 12,562 of record CAUYRH010157905.1, on the reverse strand, counting down.
TGATCCTGGGATATGAGTCCCTGTGCCTCAGTTTCCCCATCTGATCACCACTCCAAGCCCTGGAAGCCTAGGCATAAAACCAAGATTCCCTGAAAGTGAATATAAAAGGTAGGTGGGAGAAGAATGAGTCAGGGCTGTGGAGAGCAGATCCTGGACAGTCCAACTCTGATTTCCCCTGGGCTGGAAGCCCAGCTATAGGCCACAAGGCCTCACAGCCCCCTTTTCCATCCATTCCAAATGGGTTTGGGACTTAGGGAAGCAGTGCCTGTGCTGTGTGGGAGATCCTTGGGACAGGCCCACGTTTTGAATCTACTGCACTCCCTTCTCTCAAGCCTCTCCCTGACCTCTCATGCCCCTTTCATGGGCCTGAGCCCAGCCCCCAGTAGTTCCTTCCTCAAATTTCCCATTTGTCCCCACATCCCCAGACAGATGGAAGCGTTCTATGTACTCACAGTGAAGCGCTCCCCTCTAACAACTCTACCTATCACCTAACCCAGGTACAAACAATCTGGGTCCTCAGTACAAAAAGCTGGGATAGCAGTGCCATTGGCAGTTAGATCATTGCTGCCCCTGGGCTGGGCAAAGCAGCCAGCAAGGGCTTTGGGCCCTCCCACAGCTTTTTCGGACCCTCTCTAGCCCCTGGGAGACCCCATCCCTTCCTCCTACCAGCAGTCCTCTCCTTGGCCAGGGAAAGCCCCATTATATGCCTCCCTTTCCCAGGCTTGTCCACTCAAGCATTCTTACCCCTCCCTCATTTATCACTCCTACAATCCTTCCAGCCCAACCCATCTCAAGGAAGATAGCAGGACAATTAGGTGACATTAAGGAAGGCCCAAGAGACTACCTCCCAACCCCCAACAGTCTCTGAAATTTAAATATGGCAGAATCCACTTTTAAGAGAACCCCATTAGTAACCTGGGTCAGAAAAAGAGTCAACACCCTGATATTCCACTTGGGGGAAATTGAAGTCACCTGTCCCCACAAAGGATAATCCATAGTTTGAAAAAAGGGAAGACTCCTTGTGGAAGGAACCAGACCAGGGTCTGGTTGCCACCCAGAGTAGCCTCCTGGGATTCAGATTTAGCTAGTTGCCCAGGAGACAGGCCAAGAGGGACCAGGAAATGACCCTGGAGGAGGGTGAACCAGGATATGGAGTGGGAGAGAAGTGCAGTGGTAGCCAGTGGAGAAGGGGAGTGGCAGATTTCTTTCCAGAAGCCCAGAGTCTCCTCTAAGGAGGATGAGGTAGAAGAGGTGTGAGATGTCTCAGTGGGGTTAGGGGGAGCAGAAGCCACAGAGATAGGGTGGTGTTATGAGGCCAAGGAAGGAGCCGCTGTCCCAACCCTCCCAGTGCGGTGCGAGGGTGCCTCCCTGCCCTGGCTAGCCTCAGCAAGTCTCCCCCCTCCACCCCTAACCTCGTCCCCCCAGCTCACCTCCCACTTATTAAACTGCAGGTGAACCTGGGAGTGCCTGGCGCCCCGCCAACCCTCCGGGGTTGCACCGCTCCAAACTTGCCCCCAAGCTTCAAAGACCCCAGGTCCTTCAGCTGGCCACACAGGCCTGACAAGGTGAGCGAATTAGGCCGCCTGGGTTCACTCAGTCCAGAGGGAACAGGAGGACCAGAGGGGACACTGAGACCCAGGAGAGATAAAAAGCTTGCCTTGCCTTGCCTAACCCGAAGCGGCAAGGATGAGAACTCAGCGCCAACCCAAGTCCCCAGTGAGCAGAAACCAAACCGAGAGCTGCAAGAGTTCTCTCGAGGGCCTCAGAGGGAAACGGGGCTGTCGGGACCGCGGGTGACCTAGAAACCCAAAGGGGTTGGAGCGAGTGCGTGGCGGCGGTCTCGACCAGGGCTTGAATGATGTCGAGGCCTGTCACTCGGGGTCCGGCAGCCGCTCCTGGACGGTTGAAGAGGCGTAGATTGCGGCAGGGTGAGCGGGGCGGGAGCGCGGGACAGGGTGGGGGCGCCCTCTCCGTGAGCGGCGCGGCTGGGGCCAGGAGCCGTCTGCCGCGGCCCGCGGGGATTAGTTCGCGGCTGCATGCCGCCACACGCGTCGGGCTGGGCTCGGCCCGGGTAGAAACAGCGCCCCGGGCGCGCGGGGGAGGGAGGAAGGAGCGCGCGGGGGCGGGGCGGGTGGCCTGTGGCTGGCTTGGGGGAGGCTGGGGTGGCCCCAGATTTGGGGACCCACAAGATGCAACCGGGGTCCTGGTGAAAAAGAAAGGCTCTGGCATTCTAAGTACTTTCCAGAGTTGGGGTACATTAGACCTTGAATACTCAAGAAGCCCGGGGACCCAAGGCTAGAGGGCACAGGGCTACCCTGCCTACTCACTGTCAGCTGAGAATTGGACAAGTCCCAAGGAACCAGGGCCATGAGGTCCCCATCCCACTCAAGCAGCTGGGAGAACACATAGATACCCAGCTAGGCCCATCCATGCAGGGCCCCCATCTTTCCGGAAGACCTGAGTCAAGGCCTAAGATACCAAGCAGGTTAGGAGGTGGTTGTAAGTGGAAGTGAGTGATGAAACATCCTGCCATTTCCAGCCCAAGCCACTCTAGGGAGCGTCAGGATAGGCCCTGGGTCACCCAGAATTCTGTAGAGAGGACAGGGAGTGGGCTACAACTTCTCTGAGCTGTGAGGGAAAGAGGAGTTCACAGGGCTGTCAGGCCTGTGGGAAGGGAGCCACCACACGAGTATCTCTGATTCAGAGAGTTTTTCAGGAGTGGCAGAGGATGACACAGAGGCTGGTGGTGTACCCCACCAGTAATAGCTTCTGCAGAAGCAAAGACATTTTTGCCTGCCCTGGCTTCCCCCACAGGCACCGTTGGCAGAAAGTCCCCAAACATTTCTTGTGCTGATTCTGAGTTCTTCCTCACAGGCTCTCCATCCTAAGTGTGGTTTACTAAGTAGAGGCAGGTGACAGATATAGTTATTTCCTGGGCCTAGAGATACATGGTGTCAGTGATAGAGCAGGGTGACCCAGAAGTCCAGTTCTTAGGCATGGAATCTGCCACCCTCAGTCCACAAAGCCCAGCCTAGAGCCACATCTGCCTCATTTGTATGAGGCAGACCTTTCTGAGATCAGAAAGAGACAGGAGAGCAGCATGGCTGACAGATGGGCACATGGGAGAGGGTGCTGCCAGCTGGAAGGAGTGGGTTAGGGATGGCTGGGAATAAATTCTGGGGTGGAGGTTTGGGATGGGGCAGGCAGGGAGACAGAGGGGCAGGGGTGAGGGCCAGCTACCTCTGCTGAAGATGGGACTCTCATAGGGGATCTTGTTTCGAGTCTCGAGACTAGAGCAGTTCCAGCGCTGGTCCCGGAACTGGTGTTGGCACTCATGGATGGCAATCTGGATGCCCTGGATGGCTGAGGCGGCCACATCAGGGTGACGCACACAGACCTCCATCTGCCGCCGGCTCAGGCCAGGCAATGTCAGGCACACTGTGTTGGCGTTCAGCACAGGCTCCGGGGGGAGGCGGAGGCCCAGGATATCGTTGGGTGCTGACCTGCAGGCATGTGGGGTGGGGTAGGTAAGTGTTTGGGGGTGACCAGTAGGGCCCCATCTAACAACACACTCTGTCCCAAGGCCACAATCACTCTGTTTCAGCCCCCACTTCTGAAGGTTGGGCCCATCTACATTCCTAAACGTTCTTCTTTCCTTGACCTCCTTACTTTCATCCCTCCTAAAAAACCCACCCAGTGGCACACTCACACAGATAAACATGGAAATGCACACACATCTGCTGTGCCTGAACGCACAGCATTTCCTGAGTACATATCCAGGCATAGATGCTCATGTATACAGGGTCCCCCAAGAGCCCATTCCTAAAGACATTTTGGATGGTCATATTCATGCAGACACACATTGTGGTGGACACACAGACCCAAAAACACTTATGCACAGGCACACTGCATTGGTCATAGTTACAGGCACACACAAAGACACTCATATTTGCACATGTGTTCATCTTAACATACATTGACCCATGAACTCTCATAGTCACATACACACAAATATGTAAACTGCTGTTCACTGACACATCTTGCTGGGATAAAGGGCTCACTTGATCTTACACACACACAAATGCACACACATACTCACAGCTCTTCCAGTCTCCACTGACCCCTCCTGGGCTACCTGCTTCAAGTCCCCCAGCTCATGCCCCTTCCAGGGGGCAATCTGCAAGGTGGAGCCAGGCAACTTGAGCTTACTCCTGGAGTGAGAGTGCATTCCCCCAGCATGGCAAAGACTCTAGGTTGGCACTTGTTCCCCCCTCATACAGCTCCCCTTCTTGTTGCCATCACTCCCCTGGGCACTGCCCTGACTCCCTAGACTGTGCATATCCTTGTCACCACTCCAACTCACTTCTGTGAGGGTGCTAACTGTCTTTCGTTTGGAACCAGTACTTTCCTGTGACCCTGTCCCTCCCTCTTTCCAGGGTCTTTTGCCCAGGCAGGAGCACCACAAGCCCCTTCCACCCCCCAGGGTCCCAGCTCTCCAGGAGGCGGAGCATGAGGTGAAATCTCACCTGGGCACGGCAGCAGCCAGCAGTAGTAGGAAGAACAGGAGCGCCCAGAGCGCGGGCCGCGGCTGGGGCCGGGGTTGGAGCCGCAGCCAGGGGTGAGGGTGGGCGCTGCCCATGGCGCGCAGGCCGTGACAGGCTGGAAGTGGGGGGCTCACAGCCCGGTGGGACTGGCGAGCCAGGGGCGGCGGCGCATGATCGGCGGGGGTAGGGGCGCTGCCACACACGGCTCCAACTCGGGTCAGGGTTCCCAGAGCAGACGGCGCCCGCCTCCCAGCTCCATGGGGCAGCGCCCCCGGGCACCGCCCTCGGGGGGGGGGGTGAGAGCGGGCGAACCGGGCACCTCCTGGCACAGGGGTCCGGGGAATTTCCCGAGGCCCCCCCTTCGACGGCTCCCTGTGCCTCTCGAGGATAAGGGGGGCCCGGAGGTGCAGCGGGCTGGGGACGCGAGGCCGGGGTGCTGGGGAGCCAGCGCTTCCGAGGGCGTGCGAGGCAGAGGGGGTTGGGGGGGCGCGGCACTGTCTGTGCCGGGTCCCACCGCCTAGAAAGTGACTGACTGTCCCAGCTCAGGGAGCTCTGCCGCCTCCCCTTTCCTCCCCCCACCCCCCATTTAGTGTCTCAGGGCTCTACCCCACGTGACGTCACGACTGGGGGGGTGGAGACGTGTACACGTCCTGAGGCCACCGCGTCCGTCCGCTCGCGACTGGGGGTGGGAGCCGCTGTACTGAGGGTGGGGAAGGAGAGGTGCTGGGGTCTATGCGTGTGTGCTCAGGGAGATGCATGTGCACCCCGGCGCGGGGTTGTGTGGGGAAAGTGTTACTGCAAGCGTGTGTTCCTGGCAGATACACAGCTGCCGAGGAGTGTCCCCACCCCACCCCACCCCAACACTCACACACACACACACCTGCAGGATCTGTGGGGGAGGGCTGGCCCCTCTACTGGCCTCCTCCACTGAGGAGGTACAGCCTCCAGGCCTGCCTAGCATGTAAGGCAGGGTTGGGGTCCTGCAAAGGGGTTTGGTAGCCTCTGGCTCTTTCTTTTGCTATGTGACCTTAAACAGGTGCCTCCTGCTCACTGAGACACCCTGTGCCCTGTGTGAAATGAGGTTAATGAGGCCCACCTCATCTGGTCAGTGAGCCAATGAAGGCAAAAGCATCACCTCAGGCCTCCAGTAAATGCTTGTTTGGAAATGGAGCACCCTGGTGTGGTACACCCTGAGAGGGGGATTAGAGAACCTTTTAATCCTGGAAGAGGTTATCTTAATGAACCTCCTTTTATTTACAAGAAACTCCCTGAGGCTCAGAGAGGGTTATATCTTTCTTAAAGTCACACAGAAAATTAGTGGAAGAACTGTAATCAAATCCAGTTCTCCTGACTCCCCTTGCAGCCAGGGCTGCTTGCTTGTGCCTGAGGATGCTCTGAGTCTTACCCTGGCCCCACCTGCACAGAGTCCTCCAGGAGTGCCCCAACGCCAGCCTCCTAGCTCAGGCCTACTCGCCTCTGGGATCGTTTCCTGTCCACCCATCCCAGGTGAACACTGGGCCCCTCCTTAATATGGGGCAAGTATGCTAGGTCCAGGCCAAGACCTGAGAACCAGAGGGTAGAAGGAAAATTCTCTGCCTTCTGTGTCTAGCTCTAACCTGGCCCTAATAGTGAATCCTACTCTTGCTGTGGCCTCAGTATCCTCCTCTGTAAAATGGGCACAAGCCTCCCTCTCTGTACCCACACATCTCTCCCACCCCAGTGCCCCTTTTCTCTGAAGAGAGCCCCTTCTGGCTTAGGGACAGAACTGTAATGGAGCCTCTGGGCTCAGAGACAAAAGGGGCCCATTCCTGGAATTGCCCATCCCTGGGGAATTGGAGGAGAGGGGTGGGGCCTTCCTTGTCCCCAGACTGTCAGGTGGTAGGGGCAGCCCGAACAACAGCAGGCTGACGGCATCTTACCCCTCCTTTCCCCATCTCTGCCGGCAGCCACCGCAGCTGTCAGGAATTAAGGGCTTGAGGCTGCTGGGGGTGGGGGTGGGGCAGTGGGGGGGAGCAGTCTGGCTGGACAGGAGGAAAACAGCCGGGGGCAGGAAGCAGACTGCCTCAGCCAGAGCCTTGTTTGACCCGAGCTGCCCCCTGCCCTCCCTACTCTTCCCACTCTTCCCCACAATGCTATAGAGGAAGGGACATGGGTAGGAAAGGGCATGGGTAGGGACAAGGTAGGACCAGACTCAGCATAGGACAGAGGCAAGAGCCCAGAATGAGAAAAGGCACCAGCAGGCTGGAGAGCCATGTTCTCATTGGCTGTTGGGAAAATTGAGGCCTAGAAAGTATTCGAAACAGGCCCAATATGACACAGAGAGGGGTTCATAATCCAGTTGCAGACCTCCTTGCTCCCTGTCTAGTGCTCACACTAGCAGTTCCCACGCTTGAGGCATCATATGTATTCCCTGGGGGAAGCCATTGTGGGAAATAGTGATTCCAGGCCCCACACAGCTGACATCCTTTTCAGGGAGAAGGCCTGGGATTCTGCATTTCTAACCAGTATCCCAAATGATTTGGTAGGGCCCACCTTTGAGTAATGAGGCTAATTTAGTTGAACAGCTGATTTTTTTCCTTTGACCTCCTTCTAACAAGGGAGGGTCTCTTTGCTCCCACATTCCATTTTTCATGAAACATAAAGGTGTAATGGAGAGAGAAAAGATCTATTCTTTGAAAACCTAGGAGGCAAATAATGATACCCAAGGCTTGCACTCAAGCATAGTTCTGGCCTGGTGTCATGAGGGTTAGGAGTGCCCAAGTGTGGGGCACTTTTTAGTCCAGGGAGGGTATATGCAGGCACAGAGCCTGGGCATGTATATGGATAAGGCCAAGAGAAAGTGTCTGCAGCTAGGGCCTCAGCCCCATATGACCCACACTATGGCCAAGCCCCTATCAGCAGTCTCCAGAACCCGCCCTGGCTCTGCCCCTGCCCTGGCCCTTAGCCCAGCCCCAACCCCCGCAGCCACAGCCTGAGACCACAATTACAGGGGCCACTGGGGTGGGGGAGCACGGTGGATGAAAGGCAGCTTGGAGAATGGTTCCAGCTGTGGCAGCTCTGGAGGAGGTTGCAAGGAAGGAGGGCTGGGGACGCACCAGGGTGGGAACAGGTGGGACCCTCACAGCCCCAGCCTAGCCCTGTCTAGCCCTGGCTCAGTTCTGATGCTCAGCTGAAGTCTGTATTGGTGAAGAAGAGAGAGAAAGAGCCCCAGCCCAATGAGGGCTCTTTTCCCTGTTAGCCAGGTCTTAGGGACCACTTCCCCCCAAGGAAGGTAAGGGGGAAGAGCTTGCTGCCTCATCCCCCAAACTCCTAATATGTTTGGTCATTGTAGGAAAAGGGAAATGCTTCCTGAGTTCTTGGCCTCAGGCTGGCTGATCTAGCCTTCCACCCAGCCTCCTCACCCATCTGCTTGCCTTCCTCCTGTTCCTGATGTGGTCACACACATCTGGGGTGCTTCTGTGCTCTTTTCCCCCATTTTCCCTGTTCCACATGTTCCCCACTACCCAGCCATTAGGGGACCTTGATGGCTTAGACTGCCTGGGGCTAAGCAGCTGGGTGAGCAATGGGGGAGGCCAGTGATGGGGGGCACTCTGAGCTCTGCCTCCAGCCCCTTCCCAAGGCAGCACTATAAAAGTGCAGGGCTGTCTCTGAGCTCAAAAAGGACAAGGCTAATGGTCCCAGTGGTGCCTGCTGGACCATGGCATAGAAAGCAGTTCCCAGATGCCTTCCAGGCTTGATCACAAAAGATGGACAATGACTATATGACTACCAGTTTAAAAATTGAAGTGCACTCTCACAATGTATGAAGATCAGGCACCCATATTTCATGATAGGAAGATTGAAGCTCAGACAGGTTAATTGACTTAAAAGTCAGGCATTTTTCACTGCACCATACTACTTCCTCTAAATTCCTTCTACCTTACTTAGGGTTATGTCAGTTCATGTGGCTACCCCAGTTTCCCTCTGTGGCATCATGGAGGAAGATATCCAGCATCACCCACCCCATCTTCTTTTTTTCTTTTAAGTAAGACAGAGGCTGGGCACCCATAGCTCATAGTAGTTAGGGCGCCAGCCACATGCTCAAGGGATGCTAAACAATGACAACAAAAATAGGTAGGTGCCTGTAGTCCCAGCTACTAGGGAGGCTGAGGCAAAAGAATCACTTGAGCCCAAGAGTTGGAGGTGCTGTGAGCTATGACGCCATAGCACTCTAACGAGGGCAACAAAGTGACACACTCAATTAAAAAAGAGAGGGTCTCACTTTGTCACCTTTGGTAGAGTTCCATGGCATCATAGTTCACAGTAACCTCATACTCTTTGGCTCAAATGATCATCTTGCCTCAGTCTCCCAAGTAGCTGAAACTACAGGCACCTGCCACAATACCTGGCTATTTTTTTTTAGAGACAGGGTCTTGCTCTTGCTCAGGCTGGGTCTCTAACTCCTGAGTTCAAGCAATTCACCCGCCTCAGCCTCCTAGAGTGCTAGGATTTCAGGGGTGAGCCACCGTGCCCAGCTACACCCACCCCATCTTAACACTGTGGGGCCTTACAGTGGTAGAGACAGTGTGTCCAGTCCTACATCAGGGCCAGCCCAGATGTCCCAGGCAGTTTAGAACCAACCCTAGCAGCTTAATCCAAGGGACCACAGATCTTCTTGCTTCCTTCCAGTCCTACCCTCTCCTACCCACTGCTCTCTTGAGTTTCCCAGGTGTCCTGCAGGTTGTCACTCCCTGTTAAGAAGGAAACTGGGCTCTGCGTGCCCCCTGGTGGTCTCCTTGAGAAAAGCAGGATTTCTTTTCTTTTCTTTTCTTTTTTTTTTTTTTTTGTAGAGACAGAGTCTCACTTTATCACCCTTGGTAGAGTGCCATGGCATCACACAGCTCACAGCAACCTCTAACTCCTGAGCTTAGGCGATTCTCTTGCCTCATCCTCCCGAGTAGCTGGGACTATAGGCACCCACCACAACGCCCAGCTATTTTTTTGTTGCAGTTTGGCCGGGACCAGGTTTGAACCCACCACCCTTGGTACATGGGTCCAGCCCCCTACCCACTGAGCCACAGGCGCCGCTCTTTCTTTTTTTAAAGGTAAGCACAGAGCTTTGGGAAAGGCAGAGTTGTGATTATAAACCTTTCCCTCAGTGAGCTTCATTTCTCCTTGTGTAGCCACATTGTAGTTCCGCTCTCCTCCTTGTTAGCATAATCTCCTTTAGTCAAGAGATTCTGAATCCATATTCTTCATGACTTCCCCAGGGCTGAAGCATTTGACCTGAGAGAGCCAGGAGGAGGCAGGAAGGAAAACCCAGATGCCCCATTCTTCCTACTGAAGCCTGACATTGTGAGACATTGTTGGGAAAGGACGAATGTGTTGGACACCATGGTTAAGTTCATCTAAGACAGTAGTTCTCAACCTTCCTAATGCCATGACCCTTTAATACAGTTCCTGTGGGTCAAGACCCACAGGTTGAGAACCGCTGATCTAAGATGAGTTCCTCTTCCTTTCATTTGAAGAACTCTACTTTCCTCCCTGTGCCCCATTGTTCTAGGAAGTCTACCAACCCCAGTCATGGTAATACATCTCCTTACACCATTGTTGGTTCAGGATTGGGCAAATGACAAAGCCTAAGTAATCAGGGTTTTCCTTGGGCCTTGTGTTGGAGATAACTGGGAAGATCACTGTTCTTTTTTGAATCACCAGCTCTAAGAATGGAGGCATAGAGCTGTAGTGAGGAGAAAGCCTCCTGACGAGGGATGAGGACAGTATACAACAAGAGGCAGAAATAAGCAGTTAACAATTGATGTAAGGGAATGAGGTGCTTTCCGCTGTACCTAAATTCAGATTTTACCCCTAGACTTCCCATGTATAAAAGCCATTGATCAATTCCCTTTGGCCTCAACTAAATTTTGGACATCTTCATTTACAACCAGGGCCTGCCCAATATCTGCAAAGCATCATCTCTCCCTACTCATTTTCATAGTAATTACCAATTGTTAAACATAAATTTGACACAAATTATTATGTGTCAAATACTATGTTAAGTGCTTGCATATCTCAAAAAAAAAAAAATCCTTCCAAAAATCTTATTAGAGGGTGGGATGGATTACAGTGGCTGCAAATTCTTTGCCAGTCCTTCCATTAAGAGGTGTAAGTTATTTCCCCTCCTTTTGAATTTTGGCTGGCTCTGTGACCTATTTCAACCATATTTCAACCAACAATTATAGCAATGCTATATAATATTGGACCCTAAGAAGAAGTTTAGGTTTGAAGCTTCTGCCCTCAAGCTTGATACACTCTGACTTCTGACTTCAGTTTTAAGTAAGAAGTCCAATTGCCCTAAGGCCACCATGCTATAAGGAAGCCCAAGCTAGACCCACAGAGAAAACTGAGATCACTGGAGAGCTCTGAGGTTCTAGAAACATGCATTAGGTCTCTGGCAGAATGCAGCCAGGTGGGTGACTCCAGACATGGAGCAGAGCCATCCAGCCTAGTTCTGACAAATCATGGCCAAAAGAATACTGAGAAATAATTACTTTGGGGTTGTTAGGCAGCAATGGATAATTGAAACAGGGTGCTATTCCCATTGTAAAGGCAAAAAAAAACCCTGAGACTAAGTTGGCCTATGTTATAAACTTCTAGACAGGAGCACCAGCCTCAAATCCAAGGTTCCTGAATCCAAAGCTCATGCTTTGTCCTACACACCATGATGGGGAAGTCACTCCCCATTGCAGGACTTAGGCTGGAGGAAAGCTGGGGGCTCTGAATCCTGGGAGTTGGACTATGCTTTCCCCTTCTCTATGGAGGAAGATGGGAGCATAAGTTTCGGCTCTGGAAAACCCAGAATTGCTTCTATGTCCCTTCACCTTCACCATCAGCTTCCTGACAAGAACCAGAGGAAGGAAATATGAGGTTAGGAGCCAAGTGAAACCTAATGACAAACTTGCTTCCTCTCCCATTAAGTGTGATTAGAATGCTGATCTGGGCAGTCTTTTCAATGTTAATGGCAGTGAAGCTAGTTTTTATGGTAACAAAATCTGGTGGTGTTAATAACATATTTCCATCACATTATACAGTTTATAAAGTGCTTTAATCCTATGGGCTTGCATGGGCTTAAAATTCTACCCTTGAATTCCCCAGGAGTTACAAAAACAGACATAATTCCCTAAAAATTAAGACAAGGGTTAGCCCCAGAGCTGAACACATCAGAGGCTTCTGTCCCTTTTTCCTAGACCCTCCCTTTCACTCTGTCCCTTTAATAAAAAAGAGTTGCTAGTTTTTCCCAACTTGCAGGTCCAGGCCCTAGTAGATGTGTGACAAGAGTGACCAAAGAGAGTGCCAAGGGGGGTTTCCAGGAGAACCCAACCCAGCTGGAAAGGGACCCAAGCTGATGACCCTGAGATTCTAGTTCCATCAAAGCCACCTCTCTTTACACATTGTTTCTAGAGCCTGGCCCAAGGGGATCAGCCTCCTCCCAAACTGTGGGTCCAGTCCTACTGGTTTAAATACTTTTTTTTTTTTTTTTTTTTGAGATAGAGCCTCAAGCTGTCACCCTGGATAGAGTGCCGTGGCATCACAGCTCACAGCAACCTCCAATTCCTGGGCTCAAGCGAACCTCTTGCCTCTGCCTCCCAAGTAGCTGGGACTACAGGAGCCCGCCACAACGCCCGGCCATTTTTTTGGTTGCAGCCGTCATTGTTGTTTGGCGGCCAGGGCTGGATTCGAACCCGCCAGCTCAGGTGTACTTGGCTGGAGCCTTAGCCTGTTGAGCCACAGGCGCCGAGCCAAAACTATGTCAATTTGTTTTTCTTTTTCTTTTCTTTTCTTTTCTTTTTTTTTTTTTTTTGAGACAGAGCCTCAAGCTGTCACCCTGGATAGAGTGCTGTGGCATCACAGCTCACAGCAACCTCCAATTCCTGGGCTCAAGCGAGTCCCTTGCCTCCACCTCCCAAGTAGCTGGGACTACAGGCGCCCGCCACAACGCCCGGCCATTGGTTTAAATATTTTTATTGACACTAAATTCACGC
>CAUYRH010157904.1:0-46436 GCA_963574655.1 Perodicticus potto | reverse complement strand
CTGGATAGAGTGCTGTGGCATCACAGCTCAGCTCACAGCAAACTCCAATTCCTGGGCTCAAGCGAGTCTCTTGCCTCCGCCTCCCAAGTAGCAGGGACTGCAGGCACCTGCCACAACGCCCGGCCATTTTTTGGTTGCAGCCGTCATTGTTGTTTGGCGGGCCCAGGCTGGATTTGAACCCGCCAGCTCAGGTGTACGTTGCTGGCGCCTCAGCCCGTTGAGCCACAGGTGCCAAGCCGCCACTTCACATTCTTATGCCTCTCAAAGACTAAGTCATGAGGGAGGTGGCAAAGTTGTGAGTGAGGGGGCAGCATTCTAAGGAGTGACTAAAGGCAGGTACAAAAATATTACTGCACATGATGTTTATTAGCCTGGTTTTTGAATTTACTACATCATGGACATTTTCCAAGTCAATGCAAACAGCAGTGAGTCTCAAACCATTGTCCCAAGGCCAACAGTATCATTAGAGAAATTGCTAGAAATGCAAATTCCCAGGCCCCATCCCAGACCTATTTAATAAAAACTAGGAGACCTGAATTTTAACTGGCCCTCTAGAAATGTTTCGTAACATAGAAAGAAAATGTGATGAAATTCTGTACATATGGGTTCTTATATGATTGCACCAGAATGAGTCTTCACAGAGAAGATGCAATTTGATGGTGCAAAAAGGGCTGAGAAAATTGAGCCAAAGGTATTGGATGAGGAGGATGAGGATGAGGTTCTGATTAGAACTTTGAATCCTTCCACCATGCCACCACCGGCACCAGCGCCACCTCCACTCACTTAGCAAAAACCTGCCCTGTTGGGCACCTAAACCCCTTGAGGGTTTCTGGTAACACCTTGGAGACGTTTTCTTTGTCAGTAGGTCCCTGTTTGGGTTTCCAGGCAGGGCAGTTTTCTAAGTTTCAGGATCCTCATTCCCTGCAGGGTCTCTCTTCGCCGAGTCCCCCCAGGACGCAGGACCCTAAACCTACTGAGGAGATGGAGAGAATCAGCAGAGCTCTCCAGTTTAGAGGCCTCATCTCCTGAGAACAAGGCTGGCCCTGTGCCTCTCTCTGATTTCTTGGATGTGAGTCACAGCCCAGCACAGCCCCCACCCTTGTGCCCTCCAGCCAAACTCTCAATTTACCCTGTATTTTTTTGCCATCAGGTCCAGTATTATGGGGAAATTGGGCTGGGAACACCGCCACAAAACTTCTCTGTTGTCTTTGACACTGGCTCCTCCAATCTCTGGGTCCCATCAAAGAGATGCCACTTCTTCAGTGTACCCTGCTGTGAGCTTTCAGGGAGAATAAGTCTTGGTAGGGGTGAAGGAAGAAGGTGGGGCCTCAGCTTCCTCTAGGTTTTGGAGAAATCATTCTTTTCTGATGCCCTTATGTTAGGTCAACGGGGCAGAGGCATTGGGAGACTCCCCTCCCCCAGTGACGTCTCTCCTTTGACCCAGGGTTCCATCATCGCTTCAATCCAAATGCCTCTAGCTCCTTTCAGCCCAATGGGACCAAGTTTGCCATTCAATATGGAAGTGGACGGCTGAACGGAATCCTGAGCAAGGACAAGCTGACTGTGGGTGACCTTTTACTCCAGGAAGTCTTGAGTTTGGGAGAACCTCGATGCCTAAGAGTATCTGGCTTAGGGAGGGGCTTGAGGAGGTGTGGCTTCCTGAGCAGATAGATGAAGCTTTTCAAATGGGGAGGTGGGCTCTTCTAAGTGAGGGGTGGAGCTTCTCAAGAGGAAAGTGGGGCTTCTTGGGTGGAAGGGCAGAGCTTCTCAAATAGGGAGGCTAAGTTTCCTAGGCAGTTGGGGCTTGTTTCCAGATAACCTGGGATTCATGTATTAGTTTGGAGGATCTCTGGGACATGTCTTCCCAGAAGTAACTGTCCCTATCTCAATCTACCCCTAGATTGGGGGACTCAAGGGTGCATCAGTGGTTTTCGGGGAAGCTCTGTGGGAGTCCAGCCTGACCTTCACTTTTGCCCACTGTGACGGGATATTGGGCCTTGGTTTTCCCATTCTGGCTGTGGAAGGAGTTCGCCCTCCGCTGGATGTACTGGTGGAGCAGGGGCTACTGGACAAGCCTGTCTTCTCCTTTTACCTCAACAGGTATTAGGGGAGGGGCTACCTATCCATAAGTCTCACTCCTGACTCAGGAAGTCACTGACCCAATGCAGGAAGTCTCACCCTCTTTTCAGAGAGTTATCAACCTATATACTCTCCAGCAGTCATGCACCCAACACAGGACATTCCAGCTTCCCTTCAGGAAGTCACTTACCCCACATAAGAGACATCTGAACCCTATTCAGAAGTTCCACTGTTTACACAGAAATTTGACACATAGTAAAGAAACTCATCAGCATTTCAAAATACTCCACGTTTCAAAATCAAGACAGGACATTCCATTCCCCACCCAACCAAACATTCAATTTAGGAACCCTCTCCTCACCATGAAGAAAGCTCAAATTCCATCTGAGACCACTTAACACAAGTCAGGAATTTCCTGTTTTAATGCAGGAAATCCCACTCACCTTTTAGGAAATTCAGTCTTAAGCCTAGAAAGTCCCACTCACCATCCAGAAAGTCTCCACTTTTCCTCCCAGAGGCCTATTACCACAGTCAGAAAAATTTTAGTAGTCAGAAAATCCTATGCCCACTCAGTTAACCCCACAGTGAACCCACTCAATTAGTCTCACCTACTTCTTAGTAGATAGATCCCACCCTCCTACACGTTCCAGGAAGTTCCTAACCCCTTTCCATCACTCTCAGTCAACTCAGGAAGCCTAACATCTCTGTAGATATCAGGACACACAATTCAGAAAGTCTCACCACTTCTGAGGAAGCCACTCCACCCCTGCACAGTCACACCTTCAAGACCCAATTCAGAAACTCCACTGCTGCACTTGATGACTATGACATGCAGCTCAGGAAATTTCCCACCTTAAGTTCTTCCACAGCCAAATCCAGAAATCCCAACCCTGCATTTCAGGAAGTCTGCACCCCCCTCCCCGCAAGCCCTAACTTTCCCTTCACTTTTGAACTTGCTTCCCAGCTCACTACCCCATCTAGAACCCCAGAATGACTCAGTGTACAGGAAGTCCTATCCCTGGCCACTCCTAGGGCTGGCAGGGGGGAGGCCACTGACACTGACAGCACTTTGCCTCTGCAGGGACCCTGATGTGGCTGATGGAGGAGAGTTGGTTCTGGGGGGCTCAGACCCAGCACACTATATCCCACCCCTCACCTTTGTGCCAGTCACAATCCCTGCATACTGGCAGATCCACATGGAGCGGTGAGGGACTCTGCCTTTTGGGCCTGAGGCTGGGGTTGGGGCCTGCATCCCTGGAACCCTGCCTCTAATGACAGCTCCTTTCCCCCTCACAGTGTGAAGGTGGGCACAGGGCTGACTCTCTGTGCCCAGGGCTGTGCTGCCATTTTGGATACAGGCACATCTTTAATCACAGGACCCACTGAGGAGATCCGGGCCCTGCATGCAGCCATTGGGGGAATTCCTCTGCTGCCTGGGGAGGTAAGGTCCCAGTCTCTGGTGCATGTGGACTGGGGAGGCTGATAGCAAGTTGATGGTGAACATTAAGGGGCTATTCCAGGGCAGATGGGACTGGAACTGCTGATAGTCTGGAGGGTAATAAGTGGAAGCAAGGACACTTCCTAAGCATCTATTCTGAGTGACTCAGGGGATGGTGGTGGGGGATAATACCACAGGTTTATGTAGGATCTGTATGAGAGAAGCCTAGGCCATACAGCTTATCTGCACTAGGTGCCGAATATGGAGGTGCTCAGTATGGACATCATGCTAGGGAACTGAGGTGCCAGGAAGGGGATTTGACCAGAAGAGAACTCTCCCATCTTCACTTGTTCCTCTTTTCCCTTAGCATCTCATTGAGTGCTCGGAAATCCCAAGGCTCCCCCCAGTCTCCTTCCTCCTTGGAGGAGTCTGGTTTACCCTCACGGGCAAGGACTACGTCGTCCAGGTAGGTGGCCCTCAAAATGACGCCAGAATGACATAATATGCCTGGATTTGAGAGGCTAGGGCTGGGAGTCAGTCATCACCAGGGCCGGGTAGGACTACACATTTCTTGTCCGGGGGTAATGGGCGGGACGAAGCACTGGCTCCCGGGGAAACGGCTGTCCTGGTAGGCGTGACACCCAGTAGCCCTGTCCTCTCCCCCGCAGATTACGTGGGGTGGCGTTCATCTCTGCTTATCCGGCTTCCAGCCCTTGGACGTGCCTCCTCCTGAAGGCCCCCTCTGGATTCTCGGTGACGTCTTTTTGGGAGCCTACGTAGCGGTCTTTGACCGCGGGGACACAAATTCCGGTGCCAGGGTGGGCCTTGCGCGTGCTCGTCCTCGCGGGTCGGGCGGGCCAGTGCAGGCGTAGTTATCAGGTTGACGCCCCGGTTGAGCGCAGGCGCACAGGACTGTATTGGCGGTACAGTTACCCAGTAAAAATCCGCTATTTCCATTGAACGAACCTGCCTGGGTTGTTTCTTTTAAGTGTGTGATTTTTAGAGAGGAAAAATTAGTGGCTGGGCCTCCGAAGTTGAGGAAGAGAGGGAAGGGAAATTCATCACCCCTTTTTCCTAAGACCCACAGTGGTGAGAGGTTCTTGTACTACGAATCCCATGAAGTCCCTCGCCTACACTGCCCCTCGTAAAAGGCTCCCGGTACCGCGGAGCATTACGGATATTGTAGTCCATGCAGTGTTCATGTTCTGGCGGGGGCGAGCGCAGCCACAACATGCGTGGGAGGCGACAGGTCGCCGCAGCGGCGACAGGTGGCGGGGTGGGGGTGGGGTGGCTGAAATCGGTAAAGCGTTTCCTAACCCTTGTTCTAAGCGGAGGGGATACCATTCCTGCAGACCTCATCGGCTGTACCTTCTCTTTCCTCTTGGGATTCCAGGACCCCTGGGTCCGCCATAAAGGAGGAGCTTGAAGCCCCCGGGCTGGGGGGAGCAGTCCTGCCCCTCCTCCGGCGGTGATGTCACTCCCCCTCCGCAGCCTCTTGCTGCCCAGAGCTGCCAGGGATGGGTCACCCCTCCCCCCATCTCCAGCCCCGGATACCCCTATCCCCGCCTCGCCTCGACTTGGGGTGAGTACGGGGAGGGGGTAAAAGCTCAGGGTCCGGAGACGGTAAGATAGCCCAAATCTCAGTTTTGGAGAAGGGACTCGGGAGACGGAGACTCAAAGATTAGAAAGGAGAAATTCCCCTCTATTCTGAGCTTTGGGGGCCAAGGTACTTGGAGGGTCTCGGGGGACTAAAGATAGTAGGCAGGGAGTCCCCACGCTTTCAGCTTTAGTGTCTGGAGATCCCTTTTTCTGAATTTGGAGCTGATAGGAATGGGGGCGGAGGAACAAGAAAGGAGTCCTAGAAGTTAGGGACCTTCCCCAATATCAGGGCCTTGGGGAATAGAGAGGTGCTGGAAGGGGGCGCTGAGGATGACGGAGGTGGGAGTTGAAGCTTTCAGGAATTCTGTGCCGGAGGGCCTGGGAAAGGAGGGGTTGGAGAGGGGCAGGGAAGAGGAAAGGATCTGAAAATGTAGACAGATACTGGCCTCTGTCCTGCTGTCCATCACCAACAATCGAGTTTGCTTCCCCCGTCTATGGACATAGCTAAGTGTCCTGTAATTCAAGCCTCCATCATGCCTCCAGAAGGCCCTCTAATGGATGGGTGGAGAATCCAGGCTCTGGTGAGGCGTGGCGAGGGCCAGGAGGGAGGAATGGTATCCAAATTTCCCATGCCTGATGGAGTCTGGGTTATCCAGTTACTCCTTGCCCACTGCCTCTTCCTGCCTCCCATCTTCTCTAGTCGTGAGTTTCATCCTATATTCTCCCCTGTTCCAGCTCCTTCCCCCCCCAACCCCCACCTTCTCCCACATCTTCTGACCTCTGCAAAAAAAACGCTGATTTGGTAACTTATCTCGTGCCTGGCTGCTGTTAAAAGCAGAAGAGAAAAGTCAGGTTGGGGGAGAGTTAAAGGGAGGATGGCTAACTTATGTCCTTACCCTAAGGCCTATTCTCTACTTCCAGTGCCTAGGGCTACCTGCCCCTGCTGCAGCCTTCACCTTTCCCAGGAGACTTACTCAACCCCAGCCCGGTCCCCACTTCAAGCAAGATTCATTGCTTCTGCCTGAGGGCACATCAGGGATGTGCAGGAGGGCAGGGATGGGCAGGAGTTGCCTAAGTCTTTTTTCCTGTGGGTCCCACAGAGGTTTACTAGCTGGCCAAGTATCCTAGATACTGGATTGGGGGCAGTGGGATAGCCCAATGAGAGAAACTAGTTTTCTGGTCTGCAGGACAGGCCCCACTTCTGCAACTCTCTGCAGTGACGCAGTACTGGCCAGGATAGGGATTAGAAGGGGTGATGGGAGGGCTTCCGAGAAAGGAAGACAGACAAAAAGAGCAGTGGACAGAGACCTAGAGAGAGAGAGACAGACACAAAAGGGGGTGAGGCATGAGAGAAATAGAGACTCAGAGAGGAGAGAGAGGACAGATATCTAGAGAGAGGAAGGACAGAGACTGAGGGGGTAAAGAGAGGGAGGAGAGGGAAAATATAGGTGGGAAAGGAGAAGAGGAAGAGAGGTCATCAGAGAACCAAGGGAGTAGACAGAGATCCTAATGAAAGGGTAGAGATCCAGAGAGGGGGAGGACGGAGCCTGGGGAGGGGAGTGGGAGACAGAGACACAAAGAGGGGGCAAAGACTCAGGGAGAGGGGAACAGAGTCCCAGAGAGAGAGGCACACCCTGATAAAAAGGAACTGAAAAACCACAAGAGAGACTGGGAGCAGCGGGTAGGACTGAGGCCTAGAGGGAGGAGGGGCAAATTCTCAGAAAGAGGGGGACAGATATACAGAGACCCAGAGGGAGGGCAGAGACTTAGGGGTGGGACAGAGACGGTGGGACAAATACTCAGAGAAAAAGGAGAAGAAGGGACACCGAGAGACACAGAAACGTGAGCAGGTGTGGGGTGGGAGGCGATACGAACCAGCTGCCGCGCCTGCAGAAGGAGGCTGCGGGCCAGGGACGCTGCAGCCAGACGATGCCCGCAGCCCCCTGACCCGCCCCCTTCACTCCCACAGGCACCGCCTCCTCCCACCGCAGCCCCAGCCGCAGCTGCTGGCCCCGCCCCAACCCCTGCACCTGCGCTCTGCCTCCGGAGTCTAGGACAGCCCAGGAGGTGTGGCCAGCCCGCTCCCTGGCCGTCAGCCTAGCTCTGGCCCCGCCCCTAGCTCGTGGTCCCCCTAGCAGCACCAGCCTCTCAGCTACCTAACCCTCCCCATTTTCCAGTAGTCCCGCCTGTTGCCTCGGTATAGTATAGTCATACTATAGACGCTGGTTCCAGGCACTTCGGCCTTTCCCTTCTCCTTACCTTTCTGCCTCCCTTCGTGCTCCCTCCTCACCAGTCCTTACCCGTCCCTTGGTCCTCCAATCTTCAGCCTGCGGTTGTCTCGGCTTCGTCCTTGCCCTTTAGGGCCTCTCTGACCTTCAGTCAGGCCCCTCTCTCAGGTTCTCTTATCCCTAAGACTCTCCATTCCAGGTCCCTTCCGTTTGTCCAGCCCTGTAGATTTGTACTCACTGTTCCCCAAGCGTCCCCTTCTCCCTTTCCTCCACCTTTTCTTAGCGCTGCCCCGCCTCCACTTACCCTAGTTGCTTTCGAACCCTTAAAGCCTCCCTCCTCCCTTACTCTCGCTTTCCTACAGCCCATTCAAGACGTTTTCTACGATCTGTAGACCTCACCTATCTTTCTCAATCCCACCTCATCCATCCAGACACTCATTCTTCCAGCCCGGGCCCGTCTAACTAGGCCAGCTTGCAGCCTCCGCCCTGCCCCTTCTTTACCTCTCCCCCCGTTAGTCCTATCCAGACGCTCTGAGGTTTCCAGGTCTCGCTCATCTCCACCCCGTTCTCACCGGGTCTCAGTCTCAGTTCCTCTCGCCCTGTCTCCTTTCAGCCCAGCTCAGTCCATTCTGCGGGAAAGTGCTTCATCTCCACTTCCCGCCCTAGTTCAGTCCCTCACTCTCATTCGCCTCAGTCCAATCTGAACTGTTTCTACCTTCTCCGACCCGCCTCTTCTTGAGATCCATTCCGCCCCTTCCAAGCAATTTTCCTCCTCACCGGGTCCTGCCTACTAGATGTTTAGGTGCCGGGGTTTGTTCTCTTTCTTCCGCTCCCTTTCCAGTCTAATCTGGATATCCTTTCACATTGTGGTCCCGCCCCTCCAGGCCAGTCGGGCTCCTATAAATAGCTTGGACTTGTCCCCCCTCGCTCTGTCACTCTAGTCCCTTTTTCCAGTTCGGTCAAGTCTCTTTCTCATATCTAGCCCCGCCTTCCCCATTCTCTCGGTGCTGCGGAACACAACATTAGTTGCCCTTGCCGCCCACTTTGCCGCCAGCTCGGCCTCCGGGTCTCCTTTTCTAGCTGGGCAGTGTTAGAGTCCCAGCCCCTCTCACGTTCCCCCAGGCCAATCAGTTCGGTTTGTCCCCCCCCGACCACGCCCCTCATCCAGCTCCTCCCCCCCACCCAATCACGTCCGTCTCCCCTTCTGAGTTCCGCCCCTCGAGGACCCACCCCTTTATCCCCGCCCCCCGGCCAATGCTGAGCTCAGTCTGTGTTTCGTCCTTCCGCGGGCGCCAGGGGGCCGGCAAGCAGCAGCCGGCGCCACCGCTGCAGCCGCCCGAGTCCCCGCCGCCGCTGCCCCCGCCACTGCCATCAGCATCGCTGCAGGAGCAGCAGCCTGCGCAGCCCGGCTCCGCCGAGTCCCCGGCGGGCCCTCCGGCACCCCACGGGCCCTGGGGCCAACGCGCCGAGCCATGCCCCGGGCTGCCGGCGGCGGCCATGGGGCGGCACGGCGGCGGCGGTGGCGACAGCGGCAAGATCGTGATCAACGTGGGCGGCGTGCGCCATGAGACGTACCGCTCGACGCTGCGTACCCTGCCGGGGACGCGGCTGGCAGGCCTGACGGAGCCGGAGGCGGCCGCGCGCTTCGACTACGACCCCGGCGCCGACGAGTTCTTCTTCGACCGGCACCCGGGAGTCTTCGCCTACGTGCTCAACTACTACCGCACCGGGAAACTGCACTGCCCAGCCGACGTGTGCGGGCCTCTCTTCGAGGAGGAGCTCGGCTTCTGGGGCATCGACGAAACCGACGTGGAGGCCTGCTGCTGGATGACCTACCGGCAGCACCGCGACGCTGAGGAGGCGCTGGACTCCTTCGAGGCACCGGATACCGCGGGCGCCTCTAACGCCGCCAATGCCGCGGGAGCCCACGAGGGAGGCCTGGACGACGAGGCGGGTGCGGGCGGCGGCGGCCTGGACGGTGCGGGCGGCGAGCTCAAGCGCCTCTGCTTCCAGGACGCGGGCGGCGGCGCCGGGGGGCCGCCGGGGGGCGCGGGCGGCGCGGGCGGCACGTGGTGGCGCCGCTGGCAGCCCCGTGTGTGGGCGCTCTTCGAGGACCCCTACTCGTCGCGGGCCGCCAGGGTGAGCGCACTCTCGGGAGTCCCCATCCATCCCCTCTCCCTCCTCTAGGCGCCCACAGGCTCTCAGAGACCCCCAGGCAACTCTCAGAATCTCATGGCCCATCCCAACCTCTCCTGGTCCCTCTAGCCTCCCAGTCTCTTAGAAGCCTCTTCCTCTTATCCTGAATCTTTGGTATTCCTCTGAACACACCCCCCTCTCCGGGCCATCCCTAGCTCCTACAAAGACGTTATCTCCCATCTTCAGACGCTCCCAGATCCCTCCAAATGCCAACCCACTTCTCTAGGCCACCTTAGACTCTTAGAAATTACTTCCCACCCCACTCCACTATGAATGTCCTGAGCTTCTCTGCACATCCCTATCCTTGCTTTCCCCAGACCCCTCAGACCTTCGAAGAAGACCTCCCCAATCCTCAGGCTCCTCAGCCCCTCCAACCCTCTTCTCACTACACTTGGCCCCCCTCCATCAACATCTCCCTTTGTCTGGGGGTAGAGTCCAGTCCTCATTTTCTTGGATCATCTTCAGTCCCTCAGAAGACATCCCTTCCCAACCCTCAGTGACTTAGGTCCTGTGAACACTGTCCTCCCACCCACCCCCTCTGAAACCCTCTCTTCAACTCTCAGTCTTTCCCAATGCCTCTTTGCCCCCTCTTCCAAAATACCTCTTGCTCCAAGTTTGAATCTCCTGGTTATTTTTTTACCACACCCTCCCCCTGTCTCTTCTGTTCTCAAAGCCTCAGAACACTCTCATATCACACCCTCCGAACCTCCTGGATCCCTCTGAACCTCCAAACTGTTTGCTCTATCCAGGACACTTCCCTCTCCCCTTCACTGCAACACTGAGTCTTGGGGCACCTCCCCCCACAACCTCCCAGCCCCTTTTGTGTTCATGTCCCTTTTTGCATCCTCCACATCACCTTCCATCCTAAGGACTTTCCCCATAAAGCTCCACACTTCCCCCTAGCCTTTCACACCCCTCATTGTCTCCAGGACATTTGGAGTCCCCATGGTATGCCTTTCCTCTGCAGAGCCCCTGTGTGTTCCCCCAGAATTGCTCTTCCTCATCCACAGACTCTTGCAGCCTTTTCCTCCATCATTTAAACTGCACAGCCCCCCTCTCAGTCTCCCAGCTTTCACTCTCCAAAGCTCCCATCCCCTTTGCTATTCTGTTAAGTGACTTTCCTTCCTGCTCCATAACTTTTTCTAACCTCAAACCTTGGGTCCCTCCCCTTTTTAAGTCTTCAGCCCCAAGACTTTCATTTCAAAATAACTTTCACTTCTTTCTACCCTGCCTTGGTATCTTTTCATCTGCCCTACTGCTCTCCCTACCCTGCCATCTCTCTTTCTTAAGCCCTTCTGGTCCAAAGCCCAGGACTGGGCCCCTCAGCCTCTCCTCCTCCTCCATCAAAGTGACCTAAAGAACCCACACCCCATCCTTGTCTTTCCTCCAGCTTTGTATCCCTCAAAATTCCAGATATCCCCCCAAACTCTCTTCATCTCTCCCAGGAAACTTTTCTCTAGCATCTGCAACTTACCAGGCTAAATGGCTACCCTCCCCCCTTGTTCTTCCCTGAACCTTTTCCTCCTACTTCCTCCCTGTCCCACAGATACGGAAAGGAGAAAGTGAGAGAAAAGAGGGGACAGTTTAAAATGCGGGAAATTGGAAGAACGGAGGAAGAGGAGCGATCCTAAGGCCCCTTCCTAGGCTCCTGGGGACCCAAACACCCAGAGGAGCAGGTCTCAGCCCCCTCCCCCCACCGTGCCGCGTCCTGAGCTGGGAAGGACGCTGAGCCGCAGTGCCGCATTTGCGCCAGGGGGAGGGCGCAAGGGGGAGGGGGAGGCCCTCCCAGCCACCGCATAAAGTTTGGTCCCCGAAAGCGCTGAGTTGGCGAGATTTGGGGTTGAGTCGGGGGAGGTGGGGACTAGGAGGTGCAAAAGGGACATGGCCCTAGATGCCCCCTCTGAGCCGCCTCAGGCCTCTGAGCAGCCTCAGGCCTCTGAGCAGTTCTTTCCCTCCTTTGCCTGGGATGCCCTTCCCTCCTGTGACCCCACTGAAGGGTGCTGAGGTGAGAGGGGATAGATAGAGTCTTCCTGTGATGGTCAGACTAGGGGTCCTGGGCAGCTATGGGAGTCATTCATTTACTCCACAAATATTTTTGAGTGTCCACAGGGTGCCAAGTACTTTCCAGCCTCCAAGTGAGATTGCTTGAGAGAATTTCGAGTTGAGGCCAATCCGAAGTGAAATGTCCGATCCCACCTCCCCCATCCTTGTGATCACTCCTTTTCTTCTTACAGAGACTCTTTGCCCTCCTATCACTTCTGCTTTTGAGCCATCCTGGGGCAAGGATTTAAATCGGCCTGATTCAGTCCACCTCTGCAGCTGTTCACTGCGGCGGGTACCCACTTTTTCTTTAGCCTGGAAGGGAAGGAGTTAATGAAATTCCGGGCTGGCGGCCTCCCGCCTGGAAGCAGCAGCACTGCGGCTGCGCGCTGCCTATTTGGCTCCAGCCGGGAAGGAGTTAAGACTGGTCCCAGCTGGTGCGGCTGCGCACTGCGGCGGGGAGCTGTCCGTGGTGCTGCCCACTGTGCGCCCCGCCCCCTGGCCCAGCCGGCCCGCCCCCACTGCGGTGCCGCAGCCTGCGCGGGGCGCCGGGCTCCGAGGGGGCGGGGAAGCGCCAGGCATGCGCTCTGCAGAGGCCTCCGGCCTCTTAAACCACTGCAGAGAAATTTAAGTATGGGGGTGCAAGGAGGGCCAGTGCTGGCCTCGGCCCACCCTAAGGTTCAAGGCACTCTCTGTGGCCCGACGCGGCACCCCTCCACCCCGCTCCACACTTCAGTTTAAAGTGAAGGCTTCCCAAGTCCAGACCTTACCCTCCCACCCCTGTGGAGGAAGACAGGTGCAAAGGAGTAGTGCTGGCCCTTAGCCCACTCCAAGGCCTAGGGTATTCTCTGAAGCCCAACACCGCTGTCCTTCTGCGCTGCCCATCTGACTAAAGCCCCCTCTTTACTCCAACAGCTCTTTCTTCCCTCTCCAGGGTTCTCCTTTCCCCACCCTCTGCAGATCTGATCAAGCCCACTGTCACCTCCAGGGGCCGGACCCGTTGCTCTCCTTCTCAAGATCTTGATTCACTCCTCTTTAAGGCTCTAACCCACACTACTGTGTGGCAGGACACTGGTCCTCCCTGTCCCTTAAAATGACCCAGAAACCTCCCCTCCCAATTTTCTGCTCCTCTGAAAAGTGATGCACCTCACCTCTCTTTGGACCTGGCGCTGCCCTCTCCCACAGTGTTCAGGCACTTGACTCTCCCTTCCTCTCCAGAGCCTTAAACCCTGACCCTCTCTCCTTCTCTAGTCTCTTCCCTTTTTGTAGCCTTAACCCTTCAACCCTTTCTCTCTTCAGGGCTCTTATACCCCCACCCCTCAACCTCCTCTGTGGTTCCACCCCGCCCTGCCCTCTCTGGGGAGGCCTCAACCTTGCCCCCCACTGACTGATGCTCTCATACCCTAATAACAGCTCAGACCTGCTTACTGTGTTCTAGGCACTGGGCCAAGCACTGTTTTTGGAGCCAAGCCCTTTGTACGCTCATCTAGTTAATCCTCACAACAATCCCGTAAAAATTTGAGGTTCAGAAAGCTCGATCTCCTTGCCCAAGTTTGGCAGGTTAAAAATCAAACGCAAACCAAGACTCTGACTCTTAACCACCTCTTGATTCTGCCTCCCTGCCCTCTTCCCTTTCCCCTTCCCTCAACTCCAAGCTGAGCTGAGCCCAAAGCCTCTATGACACTGAGAGTGTATGACCTAAGGCCCCTTGGCCTCCGTCCCACAACAGAACCCTTGAACACTGTCAGGAACCCTGTTGTAGGACATATGGAACAGGCAGGTGGGGGGAGATGGTTTAGGAGACAGTGAGGGGCCAGAAATGCTGTTGCCAAGGAAGAAGCTACCCATCTGCTGTGTATGCTGGGGCCAGCTCCTCTCCCGCTGTTTCTGTTCATTTCTCTCCCCTTTTAGCTTTAGAGAGGAGAATGGGATCCTAGAAGGGATGGAGCCACAGGGTTGGGAAGCCTGGATTCTACCTGGAGTTTAAGCCAAAGAGGCCAGGGAGGGGGGACACTGGAATGGTTTTCTGGAGATTCTGGTTGAACCGATGCCTAGGTCACCTCGCCCCCCTCTCTCTCTTGCCCCACCCCACAGTATGTGGCCTTCGCCTCCCTCTTCTTCATCCTCATCTCCATCACCACTTTCTGCCTGGAGACCCACGAGGGCTTCATCCACATCAGCAACAAGACAGTGACGCAGGCCTCTCCAATCCCGGGGGCTCCGCCAGAGAATATCACCAATGTGGAGGTGGAGACAGAGCCTTTCCTGACCTACGTGGAGGGTGTGTGTGTGGTCTGGTTCACCTTTGAGTTCCTCATGCGCATCACCTTCTGCCCAGACAAGGTGGAGTTTCTCAAGAGCAGCCTCAACATAATCGACTGTGTTGCCATTCTGCCCTTCTATCTGGAGGTGGGCCTGTCGGGCCTCAGCTCCAAGGCCGCCAAAGATGTGCTGGGCTTCCTGCGCGTTGTGCGTTTCGTCCGCATCCTGCGCATCTTCAAGCTGACCCGCCACTTCGTGGGGCTGCGTGTGCTGGGCCACACGCTCCGTGCCAGCACCAACGAGTTCCTGCTGCTCATCATCTTCCTGGCCCTGGGGGTGCTTATCTTTGCCACCATGATCTACTATGCTGAGCGCATTGGCGCTGACCCTGATGACATCCTGGGCTCCAACCATACCTACTTCAAGAACATCCCCATTGGCTTCTGGTGGGCCGTAGTCACCATGACGACCCTGGGCTATGGAGACATGTACCCCAAGACATGGTCAGGGATGCTGGTCGGGGCATTGTGTGCTCTGGCAGGGGTGCTCACCATCGCCATGCCTGTGCCTGTCATTGTCAACAACTTTGGCATGTACTATTCACTGGCCATGGCCAAGCAGAAGCTGCCCAAGAAGAAGAACAAACATATCCCCCGGCCCCCGCAGCCTGGCTCACCCAACTACTGCAAGCCCGACCCACCCCCTCCACCGCCACCCCACCCTCACCATGGCAGTGGAGGCATCAGTCCGCCACCGCCTATCACTCCACCCTCCATGGGGGTGACTGTGGCTGGGGCCTACCCCCCGGGGCCCCACACACACCCCGGGCTGCTCAGGGGGGGAGCAGGGGGGCTGGGAATCATGGGGCTGCCTCCCTTGCCAGCCCCTGGCGAGCCTTGCCCCTTGGCTCAGGAGGAGGTGATTGAGATCAACCGGGCAGGTGAGGCTGGGTGTGAGGGGTGGGGTGGGAGGCGCAGACCTGTGTGGGAGGACAGGGAGGAAGCTCTGAGGTTCTGAGACTGGGGGGTCAGCAGCAGAGAATGGAGAGAGAAAATAGGAAAATAGCTTGAGCTCAGGCTAGGGAGGAAGCACAAATAGTTACAGTGAGATATAGATTCAGTGAGAAAGAGAGTTTCTAGAAGATGCTGCAAGCTAGGTGTTCAGTGGAGCCAGTGAGTCAGAGGGCAGATGAGAGTTCAGATTTTAATGACAGTGAGACCAAGAAGGGAAGATGGACTCCAAAACTAAGATTCAGAGGCCAGGACAACAGGGGGCAATTTGGAAATCAGAGCCCTGTGGGCTTTGCTCAAGGCAGCCTGAGAGGGGCTGGGAGAGATGCATGGAAATGTTGCTAAGAGGAAGAGATGTGGGGAGAAGAAAGTTGATTGCTTGTGTGTGTGTGTCCCTCTCCCTCGGGAGTCTGTGCCTCAGAGGCAGAGATTTGGGTGTCCGGGAGGAGGGACAGGCTGGTGGGCCCCACCTCCCTGCCTTAAGTAGGTCAAGAAAGGGAGCTGGGCCACCCGGCCCCCATTTTGCTCCCTCAGCCACTGACCCAGTTTCACACCAATTAAAAATAGCTCGAGTCAGAGCCTAGGGGACCCCTACCTCCCCCCTCATCTATCACCTTCCCAGCCCTTCCCCACAGTGCCCTTCCTAGCACCCAGCACTTGTCCCTAAACAGCCACTTCCTAGCTATTCTCCTCAACCTGCCTCCTATTGGCCCCAATCAATCCACCACAGTTCACTTCGGCCAACCACCCCCACCCAGCTCCCAGCTCACTGCCCTAGTCTTTCCTCCAGACACCCAACACCCACCAGACCCTGCCATCCACTGCTTCCTAGCAGTTCACACCCTCCCTCAACCAACCACTGCAGCACCCTACCCTGCCCACCTTTCCCCACAAAACACCTTCTCCCTATGATCACCCCTCTGCACAACCCAGCCATGCCCTCTCTATACCCCATTCTCAGCTGTGCCCTTCCCAACATCTTGGGCTTGAATCTCCACTTCAGTGTCCAACATCTCTTCCAGCACCCACACAGACCCTCACAACCCACTATGAGATCCCCACACCTCAACTCTCTCCTTTGTGTCTGTCTTGATGCATTTGGGATGCAGATCCCCGCCCCAATGGGGATCCAGCAGCAGCTGCACTTGCCCATGAGGACTGCCCAGCCATCGACCAGCCCGCCATGTCCCCAGAGGACAAGAGCCCCATCACACCTGGAAGCCGGGGCCGCTACAGTCGGGACCGGGCCTGCTTCCTCCTCACCGACTATGCCCCTTCCCCTGATGGCTCCATCCGAAAAGGTGAGGCCCATCCACTGGCCCCTGGGACTCTCCCTCTCTCCCCAGCCCAGGGGAGGGAGGAGAGGGTGATGGGGCGGAGGTGCTGGACTTCCCTTCTCTCCTCCCTTGCCCCTAATTGCCTTCCTCCCAAATATATCCCACCTGCCCCAGGTTTCCTTACTACTGACCCTTCACCTGTCTTTATTCCATCTCCATTTCCCCCTCCCCCCACCCTTTGGCCTCTTCCCCCACCCCCAGCCACTGGTGCTCCCCTACTGCCCCCCATAGACTGGCGTAAGCCAGGTCCCCCAAGCTTCTTGCCCGACCTCAACGCCAACGCTGCAGCCTGGATATCCCCCTAGTGGATGAACCCCCTCCCCCCAGGGTAAGTAGCCCCCACCCTCTGATCCCTGACTCCCCCATGCCTCCTGACTAACTCCTCTGAGAACATGCAGCCCCCACTGACCAAGACTCCTGCTCCCTCACTGAACAGCTCATCCACTTAACCCCAGCACCTGACACTGACACCCCTCCACCCAGGACATGCTCTGCCCCCACTAACCCCCAGCACTAATCCCAGCCCTGCCTCCCACACCTGGCCCTGACCTCCCACCCTACTGTCACAACTGAGCCCCATTCTCCCCCATCAACATCTCCCTCTCTGCACCCTCCTTGGATTTTTTTTTATTCAATCAGGGTGCACACCCAGGATGCTGTTCTGGGTGCAGGATGGGGTGAGAAAGGCTTATGTGCCTGTCCACTCTCCTGCGTGCAGCCAGCACTCAGCACCCACATGTGCTGGTCCTGGGCACGGGGAGCTCAGCCATGAACAAAATCCAGGAGCTTCCAGTCTGGATGGGGAGGTAGATAAAGGCCTAGAAAGTCACTGTGTGAGATGATATATGCTAAAAAGCATAGTCAGAGGAACCACAGAACTTCTTGTGTGGGAGAGGGGGCCTCTTAGAGAGAGCAGGAGGACATGTGATCCCATTAGATAGTAACTAGAAGGAACACACAGGAAATCTTTGGAGCCCATGTCCTAGAGGGAGAGGGATTAGGAGGTGGAGATGTAGCAGGGAAACGGGCCAGGCTGGTGGTAAGACCTTGTCCAGGGGCAGCTCTGGGGCTGTATTGGGATAGACTGGAAGGAGGCTGGCCAGGGTGAGTGCCCAAAGAGAAGCTAGGGCTGTAGGGATGAAGAGAAAGGGGTGGGGGGGTGGTCAGGGATTGGTGGGGACAGACTGAGACTGATGTCAGGAAGAACTGATTAGTAGATGAGTCCTCCAGCAAACACGTGAAGCACTTACCACATGCTAAGTATTTTATGTAGCACATGTTTTAGTCCTTTTAACAACCCTAGCCAGCCCCTAGCTCCTTTCATACATGTCATTCAGCATCTAAGTTCTAGGCACTGGAGATTTGGGAGTGAACAAAGAAAGAATCTGCCATCACAGTTTACAATCTCCCATCCAAGCACTAGCCAGGACCAACCTTGCTTAGCTTCTGAGATCGGCAGTTCAGGGCTGTGTGGCCACAGACAGCAGTTTATAGTCTAAATTGGAAGTTGTCAAACTATACAGAGCACCAGGCACAAATCTTACCACCATCTGCTTTTGCAAATAAAGCTTTATTTATTTATTTATTTATTTTGAGACAGTCTCACTATGTCGCCCTCAGTAAGAGTGCCGTGGCTCACAGCAACTTCAAACTCTTGGGCTTAAGCAATTCTCTTGTCTCAGCTTCCCAGATAGCTGGGACTACAGGCACCCACCACAACACTTGGCTTTTTTTTGTTGCAGTTATCATTGTTGTTTAGCTGGCTCTGGCCAAGTTCGAACCCACCAGCCTCAATGTATGTGGCTGGCACCGTGCACCATAACCACTGTGCTATAGGTGCTGAGCCTAAAAAAGCTTTCTTGAAACACAGCCAATATTAGGCTACAACAGCGGAGTGAATGTGTAGCCCCCTTTGCCAAAAAGACTTCCTACTTGGCTCTTACAGGAAGTTTGCTGACCTCTGATTGGAGGAAGCACAAAATAAATAATTGAGAAAAAGAGAAAAGAACAAGATAATTACTCTGGTCACTTCAGTTAAGGCGGTCTGAAGGATTTCTTTGATAGGGTGACATGAAACTGAAGGGTGAAAAGGGCCAGCCAGGCAGAAGGAACCGTTAAGTGCCATAGGCCCTGAGGTGTTGGAGTGGAATGAGCTTGGCTTGTTAAAGGAACAGCAAGGAGGGCAGTATGGCTAGAGTCAAGTGGCCGAGGGGACAGGGGTGCAGAAGGAGTCTGAGGAGAAAGATCATGATGGGTTTTTTTTTTGGCCATAATGAGGAGACTAGATTTTATTTATTTATTCTTAATTTTCAATTTTTTTGAGACACAGTCTCAGTCACCCTCAGTACTGTGCTGTGGTGTCACAGCTCACAGCAACCTCAAACCCCTGGGTTGAAGTGATCCTCTTTCTTCAATCTCCTGAGTAGCTGAGACTACAGGCACCTGCCACAACCCCTAGCTAACTTTTCTATTATTAGTGGAGACTGGGGTCTCACTCTTGCTCAGGCTGGTCTCAAGTGATCTTCCTGCTTTGGCCTTCCAGAGTGCTGGGATTACAGGAGTGAGTCACTAGCCCTCCCGAGGGTAGGGCCTACATTTTATCTTTTTTTTTTTTTTTTTTTGGAGACAGTTTCATTATGTCGCCCTCGGTGCCTGGCATCATATCTCACAGCAACCTCAAACTCTTGGGCTTAAGCGATTCTCTTGCCTCAGCCTCCTGAGTAGCTAGGACTATAGGTGTCCACCACAACTCCCAGCTACTTTTTGATTGCAGTTGTTGTTTAGCAGGCCTGGGTCGGGCTTGAACCCACCACCTTCAGTGTTGTGACCAGCGCCCCACTTGCTGAGCTATCACGGGTACTGAGCCCGTAGATTTTATCTTAGATGTGATGGGGAGCCACTTGAAGGTTATTGATCCATCACTTATTCATTCAGCAAATCTGTTAACTCTTCCTTAGAAATAAAGAGACACATGCTAAAGAATCTCTGCCCACAGGCCAAGTAGATGTCATAGGAAAACTTGGGGAGCTCCTGGATGACCTTGGCTAAACCCTCATATTTCACAGAAGTTCAGGGAGGGCCATGACTAATCACCCCAGGCCACAGAGCAGATGGGGACAAGAACCAGGCTTCGAGGCTCTTAGTCCAGAGGGGACCATTTGGCTCCTCTTGTTCAATCCCTTCACTTCTCCTTTTTGCAGCCCCTCTTTATCATCCATTTTCATCTCATACCCACCCCCTCCCTGCTCCCATCTAACCCTTCCTCTGGCTTGCACCCAGTTCTTCACCACCCTTTGTTCCTCACCCCTAGGTCTGGAGGGCCCCCATGGAATTATGTGGAGGGGGTGGGGGAAGATCTGGGTATTTGGGTGAGGGAGGATTGGGGATGGGGTGGCAGGGTGGGAGAGGTCCCTGCTTCTCATGCCTAAGATGCCAAAATCCATTCATTGAACTCAAATCATGGCTGGAGCTGATGGGGCTGACAGAATCTGCCCCAGATGCCGGGCTTCTCCTCTCCCCTAAGACATTCTTCCTCGAAATCCTTCTGTCCCCACCACCAGGCATTCCCTCCCCCAAGACCCTCTTTCCTTTATTACTCCCCACCTCTCCTCCCAAGACTTTTTTCTACCATGACCTTACCTCCCCAACTGTATCCCCAAGGTTCTTCTCCCAAGACCCTCCCTCTCTCCCAGCCTGCCTCCCACCCCTGCCCCTCTTTCCAGCCACTTAAATCCAACATGTCTGTACCCATTTCCTCCACAGCCTGCACGCTCCTCCCATCCTTCGTTCTCTCTCCCCTTCCCCAGCCCCTCCCCCAGCCACCCCGGAAGCTCCTTCCATATTTGATGTCTCGGCTGCCCCCATTTCACTGCTCCCCTTCCCCGGAAAACACCAAAGAGGAGGAAGAGATCCCGGCGTTTCTCCGTCCCCCCAACAGTGAGGCTGTGTTGGGGGGTTCCCCCCATCCGCCTCCCCCGCGCCGTGACTCTGTGTATTTCTGTCTCCAGCTCTTGTCACCGCCTGAGACCTCGCGAGACCCTCGGTCCCCCCCTGTTCCTTCCCCCCAGGTTAGCAATTGGGAATGGCTGGGAGGGGGTGTCCCCAAGATACTGGGCTTCAACCCCCCCACCCTATCCCCCAGCCCTCACTCTTGCAGTCAAGACACCGGCGTCCAGACAACCCCTTTAGCATTGCCTAGAACAGCCCCCGAGCTCCCTCCAGAGGCTGGCACGCGCAGGCAGCTCCCGGATCCCAGATCCCATCAGCTAGTGAGACTGTGTTGAAACTTCCCCCGAGGCATCAGAAACTCAGCGCCTTCCCGGACTCTTTCAAGATCCGCCCCCTCGCCCCCACTCAGAACCCTCTGGATGACCGCCCCCAAGCCCCTGGTCTTGGAGTTCTCTGACTCTCCTAGAGCACTGCCTGCTTTTGCTCCATTCAGCTCCCTCACAGATCCTCCCCTGCCATCTCTCTTCCCCCTACAACTAGGTTAGCCCCCCAGACCTCCTGGCCCCACCCCGTTCTCCCCGAGCCCCCTCCAGCGGCTGCTCCCTTACATGCATTCCACCTAGCCCTCCCCCATGCCCTGCCGCCCACCATCCCGCCTTGCTGCCCCCACCTTTTCGCCTCAGATGAGGGGACCAACCCGGAAGGTGAAGGAACGGGGCGGGCCGCGGTGGGGGAGGGGCAGGGAGGCTCGGTGGGCGCCACCCCGCCTCCTAATCCTGAGTCTCTCCCCCTCCCTAATGTCTCTACCTTTCTCGTTGATGCTGACTGACTCTCCGATTTGTTCGCTTTCTCTCTCCATCTCCTTGGTCCGCCTCTGTCCATCTCCGTCTCTTGCCATCCATCTTTTTGTGTCTCCGTGTCTGTCTCTTGTCTTTATCTCCCCGTCTCTTATCCTCTCTTTCTGGGTCCTCTTACCCTCTCCTTCCCTCTCCTTCTCTGTCTTTTCTCCCTGTCTTGGGGGTGGGTCTCTCTCGACCCGTCCCCCATCTCCCGGTGTTTCTGCCTCACCCCCCACCCCCAGGTTACGAGAAATCCCGCAGTCTGAGCAGCATCGCGGGCCTGAGCGGGGTGTCCCTGCGCCTCGCCCCCCTTGCCACCCCACCTGGCTCTCCCCGGGCCGCCCGCCGCGCTCCCCCAACCCTGCCCTCCATCCTCTAGCGCTCCCTTCCCCCCTGTGGGGGGTCGCGGGGGTGACCGGGAAGAAGGTCAAAGGAGTTGGGGGTGGGAGGGTGGGGGAACGGGTTTTTTTTTAAAATCAAAAAAAGTCATTAATAATATGCAACCGAGATGACGACGCCAGCAGACACCCCCGGGCCCCTTGCCCCCTACTTGGGCCCCCAGGATGGAGGAGGAGGGGCCAAAGCCGTCCCCCCAACTCTCCCCTCCTCCCCCTAAAAAAAAGCCTTCTCAGGTCTCCATGAGCCATAGGACACCGCCCTACCATCAACTCGTGTAAATAAGTTCAAATTATGCCAATTACATCTTGGGGCACCTACCCAACCCTCTGCATGCCTCCTACCCTGGACCCCCTATTCCAACTCCACCTCAGCAATAAGCCGCCAGGGGCTGCATGCTCGAGTTTGAGGGAAGGGGCACTCTGGGAGGGGGCTGGCCTTTAACCACTGGAGGGTCTTCTGGCCTCTTCCCCTTCGCCCCAAGAGGGCAACCAACCCACTGTGGGGAGGAAAAACAAAATACTTGAAATAATGTAGGGGAAGGAGGAACAGTTATCCAAGCCAGAGCTGAGCTCAAAAGGTGGGGTGAGGCGTCAGGGTGGGCTGCAGATCTGCTCCCTCAGCCTGTAGGGGGATCCCTCTGGTGAATTTCACCCCTTATCCTCCCCTTCCCCCAGGGATCTGCTGCCTCTATTCTTGTTGCATGGACTCAGACCTTCCACCTCAGATTTCCTGGGATGATTTGGCCCTAGCACACAAAATCTGCCTACTCCCCTCCATTCCCAGGACATGAGACCTGCACCTGGAATTCCTGAGTCTGACCCTGGCACCCCACACAACCCCCCCAAATCCCCACGCACTTCTGAGATTTAACCTCTGTTCACAAATGCTACCCATCCCCTCCCAAACACCTCCATCAAATTCCCTGGACTGTATCCCAGCACTTTTCAGACCTCCAAGACCTCACCCAGCTCTTCAACTCAATTTCAGCCTTTGGGATGCTCCAAATCCTTCCCACAACTCTTGACATTTCCTGGACACCCCAAACCCTCAAGCCTGCTCCCCCAGGCGCCCCCAAATTTCTAACATCAGACTCACCTACCCGAGGTTCCCTTGAAGCTAGAGCTTTCAGGATAGGTTCAACTTGTCTGAAAATCCAGGGAACCAGGCACTCTCTTTCTCACCAAGTCCTTCCTTCCCACAAAGCTCTGAGATGGTGCCCCAAAGGTACCCTCGTCACGGACACCAGTTTCCCAGGGGGTCATACTCTTACCCCTGGTGGTGTGGTTTTGGACAAACACTTGTTTTCAAAGTTTTGTCTTTAATGTGCAAATTTTGCACAATAAGCCTGTAAGTCCCGGTATTGCTGCTTGGTCAGGACACCATTTATTTAGGTTAAGTGTTTCCATTTAAAGTAGTCCACGAATGTGCCCGAATGGAGAAACGCTGGAATTATCAGAAGCTTTGGAAACAGCGACACACACAACCCCACAGTCATCCCAGCCTTCCCTTCCCTGGCATTCCTTGCCCCTCCACGCTCGCGGGTGGAAAATCATTTCTCACATCCCATCCTGGCTCAAGGATGCGCTACCTCCCCCAAGCCCAGGGACCACACTGGTCCCAGAATCCTTAGCGGACCCCCCCGTTTTGGAGCCGGGGGCCCACGGAATTAGTAACCTTCCTCCCTCTGCTCCTACGGCCTCAGGAATCCCCTACCCCATCCGAGGGTGGTCGGGGACGTCACTGAGCGCTATTCTTGATGCAATGATTCCTATGCAAGGGGCATTTTGAGTCCCCCCATCCTTCCCTCGGACCCTAAGCCCTGGTGAAGCAGGGGTGAGGGGTGGGGCGGGTTCTGGTGGGGGCGGGGCAAAGGGCTAGGGGCTCCTGACACCAGGGTATGGGGGTGGGGACTGATTATATTGCCAAAGGGTTCAATTTCTTAAAAAAGCCCCCAGTTTCCCCTAACCCTAGCGAAAGCCGAACGGGGCGGGGAAAGGGGGTGAGGGTCTTTTCCAAAGGGTACTGACCTCTTCCCACTGTCTCCCCCCTGCTCGCCACACGTACCCAGCTTTTTAGTTCAGCTTTTAAAAATAACCACAATCATCATAAACGTCTACAAACATAATTCTTGTCCCTTTCCCTCTTCCCCCAAGTCAACAGTGTGGGATTCGGGGAGGGAGAGAGAGCAAGCTAAAGGGACTATTACCAAGTCCGGCTCTCCCTTTCCCCCCCACCCCCCGGCCGCCAGGGTGCCTGCACCTATACGCATGCGCTGCATGACGCGCCCCCCCACGCGCATGTCGCACCCCTCCTGCGCTCCGGGAACGCACGGACACCGGGCAGGGGGCGGGGCGATTGGGGAGGAATGAATGACAGGGGGTCTTCCTGAGCTCAGCGGCTCACCCTCCCCAACACACACACAGCAATAAGTTTCTCTCACTCAAATGTGGGTGGGGCGGGTCAGGCCTGTCGATGGGGGGGAGTGACGAAGGGGCGCTCTCAGGGATGGGGGCGGGGTCCGGAGTCAGTGTGGGGAGGGGAGGTCTGCAAATCGTCCAACTCTGGTGCTAAAGGCGGGTCTTCTCAGCCCACCCGCAGGGAAGGGAGGGAGGGGTCGGCAGGCCTCTCCCCCAAGCCTCCCCTACGCCCACCCTGGGTGCATGAACCGCCCAATGCAGAAGCTGCCGCATGTCACCCCCTCCAAAGAAAAAGTGTCATGCCCCCTTCCAACCCATCCTCTCACTACCAAAATAAAAGTTTCCTTTTCATTTAAAAGTTGCCTCCTGTGGCTCAAGGAGTAGGGCGTGGGCCCCATATACTGGAGGTGGTGGGTTCAAACCCAGCCCCGGCCAAAAACTGCAAAAAAAAAAAAAAAAAAAAAATTGCCACCTGTTTGTTGGGAAGGTGTTTTGATTGGGTGGAGTGTACACAGAGGAACTGGGACTTCAAGAATAGGGTTATAGAAAAGTAACAAGGGAGTGGACTTTGGTGGTCCTGACATCCGGTCCCTTGATCACCAGCACTCACTATATTTGGGGAAAGTACCTCAGTTTCCATGATAGTTAAAGCAGGGATCAACACCCCTAACTGAAAAGTCTGGGAGAATGAGTCTGAGAAGCCCAGAGCCCCTAGCTGGGATTGGCTAGTTCCCAGAAGAGTGCTGGCCCCTGGGCCAGCTGTGGACTCAGGGGCTGAGGATCCTTCATTCCATGTTGCTGACTGTGAAGCCTGACTCCTGGGTTCAAACAAACCCTGCTTCTACTGCTTGGTAGTTGTATGTCTGGGAGAAGTTGACTAGCCTCTCTGGACCTGTTCCCACCACTTTAAAAGGTCAGGAGGGGTATCATTTATTCATTCATCAAATATTTCCTGAGTGCCAGGCACTATTCTAGGTGCTGGAGAACAATGAAATCCCTCTCAGCGTAGCACCCAGCATATATGGTCGCTGGTCGCTGCTGTTTTTGCAAAGACTTGAGAATTGGCTGGAGTGCAGCACCCCTCTGGCACTCACTTCCTGGGGGTCTTGGGAGTCAGAGACTGCTCTGAGACTCAGTTTCCTCATCTGTATAATGGTGGGAAAATCTCCATTATAGTATATTGGGGCGAGGAGGAAATGAGTTATTTCCCCTTAAGTGCCAGTTCCTTGGAGGTCCCCCATACACTGGCACAGCTATGATTAGAACCAGCAACTTCTCACCTGCCACCCCAGCAAGCTGAAGAAGCCCATGGCCATCCCTCCTCAGTAGCCCTCCCGACCAGAGACCCCTTGCAGGAACACACACAGCCTTCCACTGTGAAAGGTCCAGTTGGGGGCTGGAGTTTATTTCTGCCAAAGCCTGGAGGCTGAGAAGATAAGAGAGATTCCTTCAGTCCTCCAGTGAAACTCCAAACTGTGATCACATGAGAGCAACCAGAAGGGAGGGTCAAGCATGGGGCAGGAAGGAAGTGAGAAGGGTCCCCTCATCCTGCCCTTTCCAAGGATTCAAGACTGGAGGAGGCTTCACTCAGAGGTTTAGGGGTAGGAGCAGAAATGGGGGAAGGAGTGTCTACATGGAGATATAAGAGAATAAGAGAATCTTAGAGAGAAAGATGCAGAAAAAGAGATCTAAGGAGAAGGACCAAGTGGCGGGGGTAAGAGGGGGAAAAAGAGAAAATGGGAGCCTGTCTTGCTCCTAATATATATATATAGATCATTAATAACTGAAGATTGGGAGCTGACTTGCCAGCTGTACCCAATTTCCCCACAAGCTAGAGAGCTCACTCCTCTGTGTTTAGGGGTTGGGCCCAGGGTGGGGTTGATAAATGCCAAAGTGCCAGAGGGTGGCACCATTTCCAAAGTGCAAGAAGTCAGAGGGGGGTTCCTGGGACAGGTGCCCAAGGGGCTTGGGAGGAAGGGGCCTGGGCCTAGCCTGTTATTGTATCTATCAGTAGGGTGGGATCACAGGGGCTGGGCTGGTGGGGACCCCTCTGGATCCGGGGGTGGTGGCCCAGACCCAGGCTCTGTCTCCTCAGCCTCCTCGTCGGATGCCACGCCCTCCTCTAGTCTGAAGACCTGCCGCACCGTGCGGGTGGTGAAGGTAAGAGGGCCGCGTCTGTGAGAACCAGAGACCAGGACACAGAAATGAAGTGAGGAGGATTGGGGCAGGGGGAGAGAGATGGTGGGAGAAAGATATGGAGAAAGAGAGAGAACAAAATGAAAGGAAGACAGAGAGATGCAGAGGAGCCGGAGAGATTGAGGGACAGAAAGATGGGGGAATGGTAGGGACAGAGATTTGGGGGGACGGGGATGGGGAGAGAGATTGGGGAAGCAGAGAGACAAAGGGACAGAGAGAGATGAGAAATGCATAGAAAGATGGAAGTACAAAATGAGAAAAAGGAAGGGCACAGAGACGAGAGAGAGAAATGGGGGTGAGAAGAAAGGGAAGTTACCTTGAATCTGGTTGTCCCCCAACACATCTCCTCTTCCCATGCCCCCAGATACCCATGGACCCATTTACCCCTCTTGCTGCCCCTGGCAAGGCCTTAGCCGTGCATCCCTGGGGTTTACGGAGTGAGGGTGTTGGCCCCCACCC
Organism: Perodicticus potto; assembly: GCA_963574655.1. Lineage (NCBI taxonomy): Eukaryota > Metazoa > Chordata > Mammalia > Primates > Lorisidae > Perodicticus > Perodicticus potto. Next base: position 19,989 of record CAUYRH010157904.1, on the reverse strand, counting down.
CCATCAGGCATATGTGTGGGGCTGCTATACCGAAGCCGGTTCCTCAGCGTGGTCACCTCACGGTTCATTGACTCAGCAGACTCTGTGACATCCTCTAGCTCACGTTGCAGCCTCCGGCGGCCGGCCTGAGCCCGGGATGCCTCCTCCTCAGCCTCCTCCAGCTGCCGCTTCAGCTGTTTCACCCGAAGGTTTCCCTTCTCCATCTTGGAGGGATTAGGGGTACTGGTCATATCTCTAGGTACTGCTCTTACCATATCCTTCCCCAGTAGCCCACTAATCCTCAGCACCATCACACCTTCCCCCTGACTCTCTCTGACCTGTCACCTGCTCTCTGTTTAGGTCTTGTACTTTTCTCCTAAGACCCTCACACCAGCCTCCACCCTGGCCTCCAGAATCTCCCTTGCAGGCCGTTCCCCAGGTGCTCTCTGAGGGGTCTTTTTTTTTTTTTTTTTTGTAGAGATAGAGTCTCACTTTATCGCCCTCAGTAGAGTGCCATGGCATCACACAGCTCACTGCAACCTCCAACTCCTGGGCTTAGGCGATTCTCTTTGCCTCAGCCTCCCGAATAGCTGGGACTACAGGCACCCACCACAACACCCGGCTATCTGAGGGGTCTTTCTACACCCAGAGTTGACTTTGTCCCTGCCTGCTCACAACCCTCTCATGGCTCCAAGTACCCCTGGGACAAGGTTCCAGCCCCTCAGCCTGGCATTCCATGCTCTGTAGGATCTTACTCTTATCTACTTATCTTTTTTTTTTTTTCCCCATAAGTCCACTATGCAGACCAACTTCACTAAGATCCTCCCCGGATCCTGCCATCTAGCGCACTAGGGAGGTAGACCAGACCTAATTTATTATCACACTCTTCTATCCAGCCATACTGGTCTGATTTTTCCTTTGAACTCACCAAGATTATATCCATACTTAAGGCCTTTGCACTTCCTATTCTCTCTGCCTGGCTTCTCCTCAATCCAAACTCAGGTCTCAATTTAACTGTCAGCTCCTCAGAGAGGTCTTTCTGACCTCCCAATCTAAAGAAGATAGATTCCATAATCCTCTGTGTCTTCCTCTCTCTTCATTTTTTCCTTCTTCATAACCCCGTCAGAATCTGTAATTATCATCATTTATGGGTTTACTATGACTTTTCCTATGCTGAAAATGTGAGCTTCCTGTTGGCAGGAGCCTCCTCAATCTCATTCACATCCATATACCTAATACCTACCACAGTTCCTGGCATGCTCAATAATTGGGGAATTAATGGCAAATAGAGCATGGCTGAGCTTTTAAGGGCACAGGAACTCTGTCTAGCCAGGGAGACCTGGAATCTGATTCAGGCTCTCTCTACCTACTAACTCCATAATTTTGATGCAAATTATATCTCCTTGTAAAGTTTCAGCTTCCTCACCTGTGAAAACATGCAAGAGTGTATCTTTTACAAAGCAGTTCCTTGTGATACAATAGCTGCTCAATAAACAATTAAGAGCACAGACTGAGGTTTGAACCCTGACCCCACCTCTTACTAGCTATATAATTTTGAGGAAGTTACTTCACCTGAATAAAAGGGGAAATAAGAGTACCTACACCTCATAGGGTTCTTCTTCTTCTTCTTTTTTTTTTTGAGACACAGTCTCACTTTGTCGCCCATGGTAGAGTGCTGTGGTGTTACAGCTCACAGCAGCATCAAACTCTTGGGCTTAAGCAATTCTGTTGCCTCGCCTCCCAAGTAGCTGGTACTACAGGTGCCTACCACAGTGCCCGGCTATTTTTAGAGACAAGGTCTCGCTCTGGCTCAGGCTGGTCTCAAACCTGTAAGCTCAGGCAATCCACCTGCCTCGGCCTCCCAAAGTGCTAGGATTATAGGCATGAGCCACTGTCTGGCCCTCATAGGGTTCTGATATGTACTATATGTAAACTTTACCCTGAATGTTACTATTATTATTATTTTGAGACAGGGTCTCACTATGTTGCCCTTGGTAGAGTGCTATGGTGTCACAGCTCACAGCAACCTCAAACTCTTGGGCCTAAGTGATTCTCTTGTCTCAGCCTCCCAAGTAGCTGGGACTACAGGCACCTGCCACAATGCCTGACTATTTTTTTGTTGCAGTTGTTTAGCTGGCCTGGGTCAGGTTTCAACCCTCCACTCTCAGGGTATGTGGCTGGCACGTAACCACTGTGCGACCCTGAATGTTTATTAATGTTGACATTACCTATTGTTATTTAGTCCTGGTCTAGCTTCGAGATAGTGTTTAATGTTTTCTATCATCTTGGAAGGGGTCCCTACCAGGGCCCTTCCTAGGAGCCAGAATTTACAGACTGCAAAGTCACTGATTCTACCCTCTGCTGATGTACTAACCCCCAGGATGGTATCTACACTCAGCTGCAGTCCAGGACTAGCAGGTTGCTACTTGTGATGGGCACTCATTGCCTCCAGAGATGGACTGTGCTATTTCTCAGCCTGTGGTCTCATTCCTCACTGCTCTTTAATGATGTCAGCTGCCTACCTGGTCCCGGAGCTGGTCGGCCACCCTTCGCTCCTCTTCCACCTGGAGCACCACCTCTTTAAGCCGCTTCTCAGCTCTGCGCACCAGCTTGCCAGAGAGGATACGCTCTCTGAAGACACAGTTGAGGAAGAGTCTCAGTTGAGGCATTCAACCTGGGTTTCTGTCCCCAAAACCTCCTCCTGTGGCTGTCATCCTGTTCTTGGACTGGCCTCTTCCCTCTTTCCTACCTGCCAACTGGGTCCCACAGTTTATTCAGCCAGATGCTGCCACTCAGGCTCCCTTTTCCAGGGCATCTATGTCCCTGCCTTCTACTGTGATACCTGAGTTCCTAAAAATGTCTCCTGTGATACTATGATTTGTAATAAATACATACTGTATTTTCTGTGTATAATGCACATTTTAGACAAATTTTTGAAGAAAAATAAGGATGTGTATTATACATGGGTAGTACAGCTTGGAAGTTGGGGAGCCTATTGGGCCTCCCGAGGGTATACCCTCCCACCTGGGCCTGCTGGGCACATGGAATTCTAGTCTGGAAAAATCTGGGATCCGGTGAGAGTGGGTTGGAGCAGTCTCTGCCAAGTGCCATGATCAAGGGAGGGGGTAGTGGTGGGGCTAGTGAGGCTGGCGAGGTGCACCATAGCCATGTAGGGTGAGGGCCAAGGCCTAGCAGCACAGAGGGAACTGGGAGTCCTGTGCAGGCCTCAGGGACCCACCTGGCTGCTCGTGGGCTGAGCAGCCTCAGAAGCTCCTGCCCTGCCAGATACATGTGGCCATCTCAGCTGTGGCCCCTGATATAGCAGGGAGGGAAGGGCTTCCAGGAGAGAGGCAAGGGTAGCCTTCACAGAGTGGGCAGCTGTAGGAAAGCTGTGTGATCTGCACATTTACCTGGGGAGCTTTAGCCCTCCCCAGATGTGTCTCTTCCAGCTGAGAGCCAGCCATTTTCTCAAGGGACATTTTCCTGAAAGTTTGGGCTAAAAATGTGGGTGTGCATTATACATGGGCATGCATTGTACATGACAAAATACAGCATTTGGTCCCATTCAGTATCCAAAGAGAATCATTTAAAAACTACTGTCTGCTCTTTGGGCCCATTCATTTCCCCTGAAATTTATTACTATTCCTCCCAATTGCCTACATTCTCCATTTCTCCATCCCCTATGAACAGGGCATTTAAGCCTCAACCATGTGGCCTTTCTTTGAGCTTCATATTTTATAAGGTACCTGTGTTTATGCACATAAATAAATCTGTATGCCGTTTGTAAATCTATTTCTTGTCAGTTTATTTCAGGAGACTCGAACCTTCAGAGGGGGAGGGAAAATTCTTTTTGCCTCTATACCTGCCCTCTTCTGTTTGGACCATCACACTCAGGGTGAAGTTCATGGGATGGGACCCCTAGCAATGGGTGGTGCTTGCTAGCCACAGCTGGAAAAGGCAGCCCCAAATGTGCTAAGAGGTAGGCACAGGGCTGGAGGGAAGTGGGAAGGGACCAAGCAGTAGAAAGGCATACAGATAAGAGACAGACTCCTTGGCCATTCTTTGCTCCCACGGTGACTTACCTCCTCTGAACTTCAGTTCCCTAATCTGTATAATGGAGCAGGGGGTGGAGTGACTCAGACCTGAGTATCCATTAGCTTCTGGAAGGCCTGAGACCACATTTCCTGAGTTCTAGGACCTATTCCAAACCTGTGGACTGAGAACCTTTTCTCCTATAAGCCCCAGAGTTGTTTCTTTCTGACTGCCTGAGGCCTCTCACCTTCACCATGTTCCACAATGAGGTCAGCACCTTCCCTACAAATGCCCAGTATTCCCCCAGTCACCAGGCCTTAACCACAAACACTGCCTTCTTCCCCCTTCACCTCCCATTGCCCATCTGTTCTTAGCTCCATCCCTTCTGCCCCCTGATTTCTCTTCCCCATCCCCTCCTGCCCATCCTCACAGTCCCAGCCCTAGCTCATCTTTTTCTGCTGGGGCCATCATTCTAGAATCCTTCCAGACTTCTCATCTTTCTTATCTCTCTCTCCTAATATATTCTCAACTTGGCCCCAGAAGGGTCTTTCTGTACCAAGCTCTAGCCCTGCTCATCCCCAGATCACAGCCCTCCCATAGCTCCCCATTGCCCCCAGGGCAGAGTTCTTCAGCCCAACATTTGTGGTTCAAGCCTTGTCTACCCTTCTTGCCTCCCTGATCCCTCTCCTGGGTCTCAGAATCCCAGCACCAACCACATTCTTCCAAATGTCTTGATGCCTCCCAAACTCTCCCCTGAGGCTTGGGACTCCATGCCCTGGAAATCTCATTTTTGTCAGGCCCTATTCAAGTGCTTACTCCTTTAGAAACGCTTCTCAAATCACCCCATCTCAAGCTAATCCAGCTTCTCCTTCATCTATGTCCCCCAAAGCCCCAGTTCACTCATATACAGCTCATGAGTCTCTCTTCTTGTGTGGTGAAGGGACAGACCTGGGTCTGAAAGGAGGGATGGGTGGAGACTCAGTGACAAAGGTAAATCCTGAGTCTAGCTCAGATGGGGGAACTCACCAGATCATGCCATGCATGGGGGCAAGGACTAAGAATGTCTCATTCTTCATCATTTGTCCAGTGCCCAGAGCATGGGAGAGTAAACAGTATACTCTTAACACATGTTTATTAAATGAATGAACAAATGCAAAAGGCAGCCTGATACATGTTTGGTATATAACAACACTCGTCCCTAACTGGATGATGGTAGAAATGCTGAATAGTGAGTCAGCGATCCTAGATTTATAGCCCATTTCTGCCTCAGTTTTCTTATATATAAAATAGGGATAACAATGGTCCTTCTCTCACAAGGATTATGTGATATTGCACAGGTGAATACAGGTAGTCCAGCATCTGATACATAAGGGAGAAATATTAGTATTATTGCAATTATTGTTGCAGAATAGTATAGAACAACAAGAAAATCTGTTGTATTAGAAAAGCCACATTATTAGGCTTAGCAATAAATATTCCATTAGTTTAATTAGCATAGTGGCTCTCAACTGGCAATGTTATGGGGTTGTTTCTAGTTGTTCCAGCAAATGAAGATGGCAACTCTTTCAGTGTCATACGATTGTTACTTCTTTGCTCTGAACACGGATGTGTATGTGCCTGGTGCTTGGTGCAAGTGCAGAGATTTTGTAACCATAAGGAAAAGTCCAAAAGAGCCACACAGGAGCTGACCCAGAGCCCTATCATCTTTTGGCTGCCTGGCTCCAGACTTCTTCTGTGAGAAAAAGACATTATTTGTGATAGTTTAATGGAAAAACTGTCCCAATTCACATTTCTTTCTGTAGCTTCAATTTGTGGCTGCTTCCATAAAGCAGTATTATCCATTTCTCCAATCCTTTAAATTTGAGCTATGTATATGACTTGCTTTGATTAACAGGATGCAGCAGAAGTTACAAAGTTCCAGTTCCAAATGTAGACCTCCAGAAGTCTTTTTTTTATTTTATTTATTTTTTTTTGAGACAGTCTCACTATGTCACCCTCAGTAGAGCGCTGTGGTATCACAGCTCACAGCAACCTCCAGCTCTTCCGCTCAAGCAATTCTCTTGCCTCAGCCTCCTAAGTAGCTGGAACCACAGGCACCTGCTACAATGCCCAGCTATTTTGTTGTTGTTGTTGCAGTCATCATTATTTTTTAACAGGCCTGGGCTAGGTTTGAACCTGCCAGCCTCGGTGTATGTGGCCAGCACCGTAACCACTGTGCTATGGGCGCCGAGCCTCAAGAAGTCTTTAGTACCTTCCCTTGCTCTTGGAACCTTGACTGTGCCATATGAACAGTTCTGTGCTAGCCTACCGGAGGATGAAAGGCCACATGGAGCAGAGATAAGTTAGTTGTCTCAGGCAAGGCCTTAGATTTATGAGAGTCCAGACGAGATTAGCAAATCCACCTAGCTGACCCTCAGCTAAGCAAAGATGCATAAATGAAGCCTATCTATTCTCATCTCCAAGCCCAGATTAGCAGAATGCACTAGTAGCCCAAAGACTCATGAGCAATACTAAATAGCTGTTATTTTAAGCTACTAAGTTTTAGGGTAGTTTATTACACAGCTATAGCTAACTGTTGCATTATTATGTAATTTATACTCCTAGTGGGTCTGCAGTAACTTATAACCCAAAGCATCCTAAGTAATATAAGGAATCAGAATTGTTAATATTATGATAACTTTTGGATGTTTCTAAGCCAGGTGTTTGTAACACAGCTCTCCTTCCACCCATGGACCAGAATGTGGGGGTCTCCTTTCACCCATGGCCTCTGCTTCCACATACCTGTTCTCTTGCTCCAGCTGCTCCTCAGCCTGGGCCAACTTAGACTCAAGGGCAGCAATGATCATCTTCTGGCGGGCCCGGGCCCCCGCATCCTCCTCACCCAGGCGTCCCTTTAGCTCCTGGACCTGCCGTTCCAGCTGCTGCCGCCCACTTTCTGCTTTGGCTGAGAAACTGCGCTCGGCAGACAACTCGGTGGTCAGGGACTCCACCTGTAGTAGGTAGGGAAGGAAGGATGTCATGGTAGAGTCTCAGAGGGAAAAAGATGGGGAAATCCAAGCACCTCCCAGAATTAAGTGAGCTTATCACTGTTACGTGCAAAGCACAGAGCCTGAAACTACTAAATAGTCAACAAATATTAGCGTGCATTTTTAGCCATTGACTTACCACCTAACAGCACTGCCAGCCATGGGTTTTGACCTTGTCACCCTTGGTAGAGGGCCGTGGTGTCACAGTTCACAGCAACCTCAAACTCTTGGGTTTAAGCGATTCTCTCTCTCTCTTTTTTTTTTGAGATAGAGCCTCAGGCTGTTGCCTGGGTAGAGTGCTGTGGCATCATAGCTCACAGCAACCTCTAACTCTTGGGCTCAAACGATCCTCTTGCCTCAGTTTTTCCATTTTTAATAGAGATGGGATCTTGCTTTTTGCTGAGGCTGGTCTCAAACTTGTGAGCTCAAGCAATGCACCCACCTTGGCCTCCCAGATTACGGGAGTGAGCCACTGCTCCAGGCCTACAATTTATTCAGTGAAGAACTTTAGCCGTTTGACCAGAGCTGGCTGGAGTGGCCAAGCCACGCTCACCTGCAGGAGCAGCTTGCGGTAGCGGTCATTGAGCAGCTCTGCATTGCTCTGCTCCTCCTCCAGCTCTTCTTCCAACTGCCCCAGGCGCCCCTCCAGCTGACGCTTCTCCTCCAGAATGGCGGCCCTAGGGTAAACAGGAAGAGGTGGAGGTGAGAGGAGGGCAGGATGGCCAGAGGAGGGTGCTTTGCCCCACATCACCACAGGCCACTTACTTGCTAAGGTTACCATTGGCCACCTCGTCTGCCATCTCATCCCGATCCTGCTGAGCCTGCCGCCGGGCACGGTCTGAGGCAGCCAGCTCCTGCAATGACAGAGAAGGGGATGGTCAGCATCTCAAGTGTCTTCACTTGCATGAACACGCTGTCCCTGGATGACTTTGGAATGAGCTTCAATCCACAGATGTGTCCTAAATCATTCCCTAAGCTCCAGACCTGTGTGCACCTCTAGCTGCCCAACCTCAGGCCCCTCGCCCTCTTCACCGCCTACTCAGCTCAAGGTCCTCCTCCAAGTTCCCCCAGGCTCCAGCCAGACCCTCCCTGTGCTCTCCTCCCGCCTCCAGCCCCACATCACCCACAGCCCCCCTCTTGCCTCTGCCTTTGCATTCTCTTGGCCCAGCTTGGGATTGGTTCCCTCTTCCCAGACTCCTTGCCACAGCTAACCCTGCCCCTCCCCTGCTCCCCAGACAAAATTCCCTGCCATGCAGGTTTGCCTTAGAGGCCACTCAGTTAGCTCAGCCCACCCCCCCAGCCTCCCAGCCCAGCATTCCGGCCTCACCTCCTGCAGCCTCAACACCTCTTCTTCCAGCCCCTTGAGGCGCTTCTCATTCTCCCGGTTCTGGGTAAAGATCTCTTCCCGGGAGCTTCGTGACTCCTCTACCTCCCGCCATAGCTCCTTCATCTGGGCCTGGGTAGAATGGAGCAGGTATGTGAGTGGGCTCAGCCTGGTCATGCCTTTCACTAGACTAGCAGGAGCTCGTGGTCTCCCACGAACAAGCACGGCATTCTCAGAACCCTGTAGACCTGGGCTTCTACTTATGAGCCCTCTCTCTCTTTCTTTTTGAGATAGAGTCTCACTCTGTTGCCCTGGGTATAGAGTGTTATGTGGCCTCAGTGTAGCTCACAGCAACCTCAAACTCTTGGGCTCAAATGATCTTCCTGCCTCAGCCTCACAAGTAGGTGGAACAACAGGTGCCAGCCACAATGCCCAGCTAATTTCTCTATTTTTAGTAGAGATGGGTTCTCACCACTCTTGCTCAGGCTAGTCTCAGAACTCCTAAGCTCAAATGATCCTCTTGTCTCAGCCTCCCAGAGTGCTAGGGTTATAGGCAGGAGATACCTCAATGGGCCCTGATGAAGCTTTTAAGTGAAGATTTTTTTTTCTCAGTGATGACATGATTGGCAATTTTTTTTTTGTAGAGACAGAGTCTTACTTTATTGCCCTCGGTAGAGTGCAGTGGCGTCACACAGCTCACAGCAACCCCCAACCTCTTAGGTGATTCTCCTACTTCAGCCTCCCAAGTAGCTGGGACCACAGGCATTCGCCACAACGCCCAGCCATTTTTCTGTTTTGCAGTTCAGCCGAGGCCGAGTTTGAACCTGCCACCTTTGGTATACGGGGCCAGCGCTCTACTCGATGAGCCACAGGTGCCGCCCCCAGTGATTGGCAGTTTTTACTTTAGGAGCGGGATCTTCCTATACCAGCACCACTCAATAGAAATATAATGCAAGGCATATATGCGGTTTTAAATTTTCTAGTAGCCATGTTTATAAAGTAATAAGAAACAGGGGACGGGGCAGCACCTGTGACTCAGTGGGTAGGGCGCTGACCCCATATACTGAGGGGGGCAGGTTCAAACCCGGCCCCGGCCAAACTGCAACAAAAACATAGCTGGGCATTGTGGTGGGTGCCTATGGTCCCTGCTACTGGAGAGGCTGAGGCAAGAGAATTGCCTAAGCCGAGGAATTGGAGGTTGCTGTGAGTTGTGTGACGCCATGGCACTCTACCCAGGGCGATAGAATGAGACTCTATCTCTACAAAAAAAGAGAAAGAAACAGGTGACTACCTGGGAGGCTGAGGCAAGAGAATCTCTTGAGTCCAAGAGTTTGAGGTTGCTGTGAGCTGTGGCGCCACGGGACTCTACCGAGGGCAACCAAGTGAGATGGTCTCAAAAAAAAAAATGAAAAAAGGAAACAGGTAAAGTTAACTTGAATACTATGTTTTATTTAGCCTAATATATCCAAGTATTATTAATTTCATTTGCAATTAATATAAAAATCATTCATTAGACATCTTATCTTTTATACTTAATTAATTTAATTAATTACTTTTTTTGAAACATATTTTCACTTGGTCACCCTTGGTAGAGTGCCATAGAGTCACAGCTCACAGGAACCTCAAACTCTTGGGCTCAAGTGATTCTCTTGCCTTAGCCTCCCAGGTAGCTGGGACTACAGGCTCCCACCACAACTCCTGGCTAATTTTAGAGATGGGGTCTGCTCTTGCTCAGGCTGGTCTTGAACTCCTGAGCTCAAGCAATACACCCGCTCAGCCTCCCAGAGTGCTAGGATTACAGGCCACTGTGCCCAGCCTATATCTTTTATTTTTATATTGTCTTCAAAATCCAGTATGTACTATCCAGACCCACCACATTTCAGATGTCTTGACAGCCATGTGAGGCTGGTGCCTGCTGTATTAGACAGAGCTGTTATATATTTTTTATTTACTTAAAATAATAAGTAGGTATGGCTTTCATAATCAGACAAAAACCATAAGGTATTTCTGTTTCAAAAACATAATAAAAATGAGGGCACTGGACTTAAAAAATCAGCATTTTAAATAAAGAAAATAAAAAGGGGCTCGGCGCCTGTGGCTCAACGGGCTAAGGCGCCAGCCACATACACCTGAGCTGGCGGGTTCAAATCCAGCCCGGGCCCGCCAAACAACGACAGCTGCAACCAAAAAATGGCCGGGTGTTGTGGCAGACGCCTGTAGTCCCAGCTACTTGGGAGGCGGAGGCTAGAGACTCGCTTAAGCCCAGGAATTGGAGGTTGCTGTGAGCTGTGATGCCACAGCACTCTATCCAGGGTGACAGCTTGAGGCTCTGTCTCAAAAAAAAAGGAAATAAAAAGGTATAAAAGAACTAAATGAGCATTTGGGGCATGGGTGTGTTTATAAAGGTGCTGACTAATTTGGATGCTGCTCGTGGGACAAGGGGGTGGGGTCCAAGCCAGTCTCAGACTTTGGAGTGAGGGACAGGAGTTGGAAGGCACCTCGGGCCTCCCGCCCCACACCTGCCAGCTCACACCCACCCTTACCTGCATCTTGCGAAGCTGCTTCACTGCCTCCTCCTTGCCCTGCCCGGTAGCCGCCATCTGGGCCTTCAGTTCCTCCAGCTCTGCCTCCAGCTTTTTGCGTGCGGCCACAGCCAGAGCCCGCTGCTTCCGCTCCTCATCCCTCTCTACCTCGGCATCCCTCAGCTGTGGGGAGCGCCAGGTCAGAGATTAGTACCCAGGCTCCCTCTACATGCTAGTGACACAGATGTCTACCCTGCAGCCCCTGCCCAGGCTGCAGGCTCTACTCTTCCTGCCCCCTACCTGGTCCCCTCCTCTCTGTTCCCACTGCCCCAGCCCAGACCTCGTCTTCCCTTTTTGCCCAAGTCTCCTTCCCAGTCTTCCATCTTTCCCCTGAGGCCCATTCCCAAATGGTTCCATAAGTGTCTTTGCACACCTAGAGCTGCCCCTCTCATAGCCTTGCCGTGGCTCAGCAGTACCCCCAGGGCCAAGACTTAGACACTCATCTATAGTTGGGTCAAAGGAGCCAGGAGAGACAAAGAAAACATCCACAGATCTGTGGCCTTCAGTCCCTTGTCTCTCCTAGCTGCCTTTCCAACTTCCAGTGCCCCCAACACCGAGTCTGTTGCACACATGGCCCCAGTGGGGTCTTTCGATACCCAAAGTTGCCCCATCCTGCCATGCTCAGCACTCATCCCCAGGACAGGGAAGATGGAGGAAATTCCTCCACTGAGTAATGGGTGAACTGGGCAGACAGGGAGAGAGAAATGGAATAGGCAAGGGGATGGGTGCATGAGAAGGCTGGGGTTTGGAGGCCTGGGGATGGGTGCATAGGGGAGTGGTAGAGCTGGGGAGAGGGGACTGGTTGGAAGGGGGTCTTTGGAGGATGGAGGAGTAGCTGGGTGCAGGGATGGTGGATCTAAGTGTTGGCTGGTGGAGAGTAAACATGGGTAGCCTGGTAGATGGGGGTGGTAGGTGGGGGGGATGAAGGGCCTGGTTGATGGAGGACACATGACTGGGTTTTCAGTAGAAAACAAGATACATGTGTAGGTTCATGGATTGTGGAGTAGGAAGATGGTTTTGTGGGAGGAGAACAGCTGGCAAGGAGGATGGACTTTGGTAGAAACGTTTAGTAACAGGTAGGGGACAAGACCCCTTGCTGACCCTCTTGTGACCCACATGCCCCATGGCACAGCCCAGCAGGACCTGTGCCTTGCAGCCCCCCATCTGGCCATACCTGCTTGGCCAGCTGTCTCCGCCTCTCTTCACCAGCCTCATCACGGCCCTGCAGATCACGCTCATGTTGTGTCTTGAGAGCCTGCATGGTCACCTCCAGACGCAGCTTGGCATCCTCAGCTGCTGTCAGCTCATCTTCCAGTTCAGTCACCTGTGTTCGCAGGTCGTTGGCTGCCTGTTCTGCCACCCGGCGGGCTCGTTCCAGTTCATGCACCTAGTGGGGAGAGAGAGTGAGCACTGGACACCCAGGCCACTGAGGGAGGGGAGTGGAGGATCTGAAGTTGACTGGGGTGGGGGGGCTTTGATGGAGGACAGGAGGCAGCAAGTTGATGTGCTCCCCCTAGTTCATTCATTCATTCAACATTTACTGAGCACCTGTTTTCTATGGGTCTCATTCAAAATCATCCTAAAATACATTTTATGAATAACCTATGTATAATAATTATATTACCGAAGGCTTTTGGGAGTCCCATTCAAGTGTCAGCTGACTCTCACTTATGGGGGATTATTTCCTCAAGAGTTTTGTAATTTTGGGTTGTGAGCTTCACTTACTAGGGCTTCACCTTCAAGAATTCTGTGTGAACATGAATTGAAGACATGTGGCTGCAGAGCTAGCAGTGTTGGCTTCTGCCAGACTCCCTAGGGTATCATCAATATACTAAGTACTTCTATTTTTTTTTTTCTGTTTGAGGTTACCAGATCTTTCAGAGCGATGTATATTAAAACCCCCCAAATCCTATGAAATGGTGTGGGGTTATGAATTCTCAGAGACCCCTCCCTCACCCTTACGCCTCTCCTCACTTCACTGCCACCTGTTTAGAGAAGCCTCCCTTGACCCACTGGGGCCTCCCTGTTGCCCTTGCTCCTGGCACTGAGCCCCTCACCCACCTGGTCCAGGTCACAGTGGTCATCTGACATTAGCTTATGTGATTTTTGTGTAATGCCTGCTACCCACGCTGGATTGTGAGCTCCACAGAACAGGGACTACGTCTGTGGATCACCACTACCCACACAACCTTCACCAAAATTCTTGTCAGCAATAGCATTGGCTGTGAGGAACAGGCCCACCAACCTCCTCTCACCCCTGATTTGGCACCTGACAGTTTATTTTGTTTACTTGGAGACATCAAACTTTCTCCCATCAATATCTTATTACCCCAAAAGTCACTTAGCTGGGACTACAGGTGCCCGCCACAACGTCCGGCTATTTTTTGGTTGTAGCCGTCATCGTTGTTTGGTGGGCCCGGGCTGGATTCGAACCCGCCAGCTCAGGTGTATGTGGCTGGTGCCTTAGCCGCGGAGCTACAGGTGCTGTGCCCAGACTGTGTGTTATGGTAAATTCTTCTGAAGTAGCTACACATGCATGGTGAGCAGTTTTCTCATGCCCCCTGTGTACCCTTGAATTTGTGTTTAATGGAAGATTCTCCTTACATTCCACGTACATGAATGTGAACATGGGTGCTTGTGAGCAGCGCCCATGTTATGTGTGAACATATAAGCATGATAGAAGAGCCTACTGTCATTCTCTGTACATGAACATGAACTGTGTGTGAACACACGCATTTGGTACAAGACCCTCCTCGAAGTGTGTGTGAACACATTTGGTGAACAGTTCTCCTCTCCTTTGGTTTATGCATAAACATGTGACTTTGATGGCTGGTGCTTTTGCTTTCCATGTTCTGTGTGTAGAAATAAATGTGTGCGTACATGTCCCTTGTCATCAAATGTTTCAGGGAGTGGGGGCTCTGCTCACGCTCTTGCCGACGTCGTCCTTGCTGCTCAGCAGGGCCTCCAGCTCTGCCCGAAGGGCCCGGTTCTGCCGCTCCAGCTCCTCCCGGGCCTCCTGCTCCTCCTCCAGGGCCCGTGTCAGCGACAGGGCCCGGGCCTCGCGCTCCCGGCCCTCTGCCTCGACCCGCTCACGCTCCTCCACTGCCCGCAGGACAGCTGCCTTCTCCTCTGCCAGAAGCTTCCAGGTTGGAGGAGATGGGTGGGGGGAAAGAGATTAGCTGAAGAGAGTGTACAAAGGGGATGGGGAAGAGGGAGCAGCCAGGGACAGAGAGAGACAGAGACACAAACAGACAGACAAAGGCAGAGACACAGAGGGAAGTAGAGGGGTTAAAGTTGCAACCACATCCTAAACCCCCTCAGCTCTTGAACGGATCAAACTGATCAGTTTCTCACTTTATTCTTTTATTGTTTATTGTTTATTTATTTATTTATTTTGAGACAGGGTCTCACTCAGTACCCCCTGGGTAGACTGTGGTGGCATCATAGCTCACAGCAACCTCAAACTCTTAGGGTTGAGCAATCCTCTTCCCTCAGCCTCCCAAGAAGCTAGGACTATAGGTGCCCACCACACCACCCGGCAAATTTTTTTTTTTTTAGTAGATGGAGGTCTCACTCTGGTTCAGGCTGGTCTTGAACTCTTGAGTTCAAGCAATCCACCTGCCTCTGCCTCCCAGAGTGCTGGGATTATGGGCATGAGTCACTGCACCAGGCCTCAGTTTCTCACTTTAAATACCCAGTACAGGAAAGTGTGTTTCTTTCTTTTGGGATAGGGGTAGAACAAAATATGTATATATATTTTTAAATAGACTTCAACTTTTACTGTTTTTTTAATGAAGACACAGTAATTGGAAACAATTAAACTTAAAAGATATACAAAGAAAAAAAAGAACAGGGGTCAAACATGGTGGCTCACACCTGTAATCCCAGCACTCTGGGAGGCAGAGGCAGGAGGATCACTTGAACTCAGGAGTTTGAGACCATCCTGAGCAAGAGTGAGAGCCCACCTCTACTAAAAAAAAAAGAAAAAAATTAGCTGAGCATTGTGGCAGATGCCTATGGTTACAGCTAATAGGGAGGCTGAGGCAAGAGGAACTCTTCAGCCAAGGAGTTTGAGGTTGCTGTGATCTATGATGCCACAACATTCTACCCAAGGTGACAGAGTGGGACTCTGCCTCAAATAAAAAAAAAAAAGGGCGGCGACTGTGGCTCATCAAGTAGGGCACCAGCCCCATATACTGAAGGTGGTGGGTTCAAACCCGGCCTCGGGGGAACTGCAAAACAGAAAACTAGCCGGGCATTGTGGCGGGCGCCTGTAGTCCCAGCTACTCAGGAGGCTGAGGCAAGAGAATCGCCGAAGCCCAGGAGGGGGAGGTTGCTGTGAGCTGTGTGATGCCATGGCACTCTACCAAGGGCGATAAAGTGAGACTCTGTCTCTACAAAAAAAAAAAAAAGAAGAAGAAAAAGAGAGAATAGGACTCATAGTGAAGAGGAAAAATCAGTCTGTTAAAAACAGACCCACAGGACCAGGCACGGTGGCCCACACCTGTAATCCTAGCACTCTGGGAGGCTGAGGAGGGTTGCTCACGGATTCGAGACCAGCCTGAGCCAGAGTGAGACCCCATCTCTACTAAATATACAAAAAAAAAAAAAAAAATCCTGAGGCAAGAGGATTTCTTGAGCCCAAGAGTTGGAGGTTGCTGTGAGCTATGATGTTGCCATGGCAATCTACCCAGGGTGACAGCTTAAGACTCTGTCTCAAAAAACAAACAAAAAAAAGACCCACGGATGACCTACATATCGGAATATCGCATGAGGACTTTAACTATGGTAAGTACATTTCAGAACAAGATGGACATCATGGATGAAGAGACAGGGTTATTTCAAGGAGGGACGTGCAACTGTAAAATGGAACCACACAGAAATGCCAGAACTAAGAAATATAGTAGCTAAGATAAAAAAGTGACTGGATGAAATTAAGAGCAGATTGGATACATGAGAAGAATCAGTAAACTTGAAACCAGGTCAATACAAATTAATTATCCAAACAGAGCAAGGAAAGATAAAAGATTGTAAAAATACTAGCAAAGCTTTAATAACCCACAAAAGAGCCTTAAACTGTCAAACCTACACACATCTGGAGTCTGAGAAGAAAGGTCAAGAAAGAGTAAGAAAAGCCGGGCGCAGTGGCTAATGCCTGTAATCCTAACACTTTGGGAGGCCGATGTGGAATTGCTTGAGGGCAGGAATTCAAGATCAGCCTGAGCCACCCAGTGAGTCCCCATCTCTAAAACAAAAAAATTAGCTGAGCGTGGTGCACGCCTGTCATCCCAGCTACTCAGGAAGCTCAGGTGGGAGGATTGCTTGAGCCTAGGAGTTCAAGGTTGAAGTGAGCTGTGAACATACCACAGCACCCCAGCCTGGGTGACAGAGTGACACCCTGTCTCTTAAAAAAAAAAAGTAAAACTGTCTTTATTCACAGAAAACATGATCATCTATAAGGAAGATCCAATGAAATCAATAAAAAATCTACTAGCATGAATAAATGAGTCTAGCTAAAATTATAGGATATAAGAGCAATATATAAATGACTATTTCTATATGCTAGCAATCAGAAATTAAAATAAAAGCACTATCCCATTTAAAACAGCATTAAAACCATGAAATACTTAGAAATAAATTTGACATAAAATGTAAAAGATGTACATTGAAAACTATGAAGCATTTCTAAGAGAAACTGAAGACCTAAATATACACACACTCACTTCTTGACCAGACAACTCAGTAATTATTATTATTATTATTGTTTGTTTTTTGAGACAGAGTCTCAAGCTGTCGCCCTGTGTAGAGTGCTGTGGCGTCACAGCTTATAGCAACCTCAAACTCTTGGGCTCAAGTGATTCTCTTGCCTTAGCTTCCCAAATAGCTGAGACTACAGGCGCCCACTACAATGCCCAGCTATTTTTTTGTTGCAGTTGTCATTATTGTCTTAGCTGGCCTGGGCAGGGTTCAAACTACAAGCCTCGGTTTATGTGGCCAGTGCCCTACCCACTGAGCTACGGGCACCTCCCAACAACTCAGTATTATTAAGATGCCAATTCTTAGCGTCGCCTGTGGCTCAGTGAGTAGGGTGCTGGCCCCATATACTGAGGGTGGTGGGTTTGAACCCGGCCCCAGCCAAACTGCAATGAAAAATAGCCAGACATTGTGGCAGGTGCCTCTAGTCCCAGCTACTCGAGAGGCTGAGGCAAGAGAATGCTTAAGCCCAAGAGCTGGAGGTTGCTGTGACACTAAAGCACTCTACCAAGGGTGACAAAGTGAAAATCTGTCTCTTAAAAAAAAAAAAAAAAAAAGGGCAATTCTTCCCAAACCAATCTATAAGTTCAACACAGTTCCAAATCAGGAGGCATTTTTATTGTTGGTAAAAATCGACAAATCCATTCTAAAATACATGTGAAAATTGGCTCGGTGCCTGTAGCTCAAGTGGCTAAGGTGCCAGCCATATATATCAGAGCTGGTGGGTTAAAATCCGGCCCGGGCCTGCCAAACAATGACAACTACAACCAAAAAATAGCTGGGCGTTGTGGTGGGCACCTGTAGTCCCAGCTACTAGGGAAGCTGAGGCAAGAGAATCATTTGAGCCCAGGAGTTGGAGGTTGCAGTGTGCTGTGATGCCACAGCACTCTACCCAGGGTGATAGCTTGAGGTTCTGTCTCAAAAATAAAATAAAATAAAATAAATAAAATACATGTGAAAATTAAAAAATGGAAACAAACAAACAAACAACTAGCTGGGCATTGTGGCAAACTCTTATAGTTCCAGCTTCGTGGAAGTCTGAGGCAGGAGGATATCTTAAGCCTAAGAGTTTGAGGTTGCTGTGAGCTCTGATGCCATAGCACTCTACCCAGGGGAACAGAGTGAGATTGTCTTAAAAAAAAAAAAAAAAAAAGGTGGCGCCTGTGGTTCAGTGAGTAGGGCACCGGCCCCATATGCCGGAGGTGGCGGGTTCAAACCCAGCCCCAGCCAAAAACTGCAAAAAAAAAAAAGTAGGGCAGTGCCTGCGGCACAGTGGGTAGGGCACCAGCCCCATATACCGAGGGTGGCAGGTTTGAACCCGGCCCTGGCCCAACTTCAACAAAAAATACCCAGGTGTTGTGGCGGGCACCTGTAGTTCCAGCTACTCGGAAGGCTGAGGCAAGAGAATCACCTAAGCCCAAGAGCTGGAGGTTTCTGTGAGCTGTGATGCCTCAGCACTCTACGAGGGCGATAAAGTGAGACTCTGTCTCTAAAAAAAAAAAAAAAAAGAAATAAAGTAAAAAATATAACAATTAAAAAAAAGAAAACTTCTACAAAGAAAAGTAGGCGAAAACTTTTGTGACTTTGAGTTAGGCAAAAATTTCTTAGGTACAACACCAAAAGCACAATCCATAAAATAACAAATTGGTCTTTATCAGAATTTAAAACATCTTCTCTTTGAAAAACTCTATTAAGAGAATATGAAGACAAGCCATAGACTGGACAAAAATATTTGCAGAACATAAATCTGATAAAGACCTTGTATTCAGAATATATAAAGAACTCTTAAAATTCAACAATAATAAAATGAACTGGGTGCAAGGACTTGCGCTTGTAATCCTAGCTACTCTGGAGTTTGAGGTGGTAAAGCACTTAAGCTCAGGAGCTTGAGGCTGCAGTGAGCTATGATCATGCCACTGCCCCCCCCACCTGGGTGACAGAAAATAATAATGAAAATATTATATGACTCTAAAAATAATAATAATATAGCTGGACATAGCGGCAGGCATCTGTAATCCCAGCTACTTAGGAGGCTGAGGCGATAGGATTGCTTGAGCCCAGGAGTTTGAGGTTTCTGTGAGCTATGATCATGGCACTCTATACAGGGGAACAGAGAAAGACTCTGTCTCAAAAATAATAATGATAATAATAATAATAATCCAACCCAATTAACAAATAGGAAAAAAATCTGAACAGATACTTCACCAAAGAAAATACATGGATGGCATAACCAAATGAAAAGATGCTTGGCTCGGCTCCCAGAGCTCAGTGAGTAGGGTGCCGGCCACATACACCTAGGCTGATGGGTTTGAGCCTGGGCTGGACCAGCTAAACGACAATGACAACTGCAACCAAAATTAAATAAATAAATAAATAGCCAGGCTTTGTGGAGGGAGCCTGTAGTCCCAGCTAATAGGGAGGCTGAGGCAAGAGAATCGCTTGAGCCCAAGAGTTTGAGGTTGCTGTGAGCTGTGAAGCCACAGCACTCTACTGAGGGAGACATAGATTCTGTCTCAGAAAAAAAAAGGCTGCTGTTCAACGTCACTGGTCATTAGGGAAACATGAATTAAAGCCACTAGAAAAACTAAGCCTTCCCTCATAATTGCCCCAAATTAGAAACAACCCAAATATTCATCAACAAGTTAATGAATATCAAAATGTGGTTTATCTACACAGAAATAACATTCAGCAGTAAAAAAATGATGAAAGAATGAATTATTGATATATGCAAAAACATGAATGAATCTCAAAGCAATTGTTCTGAGTAAAAGAAGCCCATCTAGAAAGAGATTTACATGAAAAGAATGTATATAAAATTTTAGAAGTTGCAAAAAAAAAAAAGAAGTTTCAGTGATCTTTGGGACAGTATTAAGCAGTCACATATACGTATATGTATTTGGCATCTAGGATGAAGAGGAAGGAGAGAGAGAGTGGGAGAGAAAAATATTGGAAGGAATAATGGCTGAAAATTTTCACATTTGATCAAAAACATCAACCCTTATCTGCAGGAAGCTGAGCGAATCTGAAGTAGAATAAACAGAAAATTCCCTGGGCACATCATAGTCAAACTGCTAAAAACCAAACAGAAAGAGAAACTTTTAAAATCAGCTAGAAAAACACACTGTATTATCTACAGGGAAGTAATAATTTATTTTATTTTATTTTATTTTTTTGAGACAGAGCCTCAAGCTGTCACCCTGGATAGAGTGCTGTGGCATCACAGCTCACAGCAACCTCCAATTCCTGGGCTCAAGCGAGTCTCCTGCCTCCGCCTCCCAAGTAGCTGGGACTA